>MU759900.1:0-44925 GCA_026770625.1 Nicotiana glauca
TTTTCCTAATTAATTTCCTTTTATTTATTTTAATTTTTGGAATTCTTTACTTGGGGTAAAAATCACGTGCTCACATATGTGTCGGTGGAGTCCCAGTCTATCTAGTCCCTTCATTACTTGCCCTGGAGAGGCCATTTATGAGACGTGGGATGAACTTATTTCTTGGTCTTCTGGGAACCCTCCCTGGGACTAACTCAACGAAGTTCGAAAGCGATTCACAATATTTAGTCGGCTGAATTGGCATAGGATTGTCATGGCAACTATACGTGCAAGCTTTTCGAGTTCAATTTTTGATTGTATCGGAGAGACTGTACATTCTATGGGCTCATCGCTTTGTCTCAATTCATGGAGATTTTCTTAATAATACCGGCTTGTTTTGAGTTGTTTGTTTGTTATTTTCAATACGATATGGTGTGGAGGGTTTTTCTCGATCGTTGCCCGTGGGATGATATGGTGTAGAACATTTTCCTGATGCGTTCGTTCCTCATTTGTGCACCTGTGAGATTGCTCGTGTTCATATCCTAATCCAAAAAAGAGAAATAACAAGTTAAACCTAAGCAAAATTGCCTGTTACCTTGACCTGATAACTCGGTGAGAGGATGGGGCACTGTAGGACGACCCGTTTTATCCGTACTTTGAATGGTGGATTCATTTGGTAGCTTCGTGTTTGGCTTCTTATGGACTGACTTACTTTGCCCATTGGGACCTCGAGCTCCAGTCCCAGTCCAATCCCATATTTGATGTGCGCAAAAATAAGGAATACATAAGTTATATTCTGTACATGAATTACATTGTGTATATGGGAACAAAAATAGGGCAGGGTAAGCCGGTTATTTCAAAGAATCACACAGTAGGCTATTGTCTCTTCCTAATAGGTCGAAGTGTAAATCAGTATATAACGTTATATAGAAAATATGATTACGGCCATGCTAAGTGCGTAGTGGCCGTAATCCCGCTTTGAGTGCTTGTACGAGGTACCAAACTCATCGCTACAACGAGATGCGGATTTTATGTAGATATTAGACATAATTTCGATTTCATGCAAAGATCTAACCATGATTGTTTTGGTTATTTCAAAAGCTTGTCTACCACTTTTTTCGAGTTGGTGTTTATACTGAGATGGTAGGCTATGACAACCGGGAAGCGACACTTTGTCTGGCTTTAGATCTAAAGAAAACTAAAATTTTAACTAAGAAATTTCCATAGTCGGCGCCAAATTGTTTGACCAAAAATATTTGGACTTTAGATTGAACTAATTGGATAAGAAGGTTTTGGGTAAATCCTCACCAAAGGTAATTTACTCTAGATCTAAAATAGAAGATATAAGTAAGCAATCAAAGCAAGCATGAGTTTCAACTGTAACATTAATTAAATCCCATTGTATAAGAATATAATAGTGATTTTCTTAATATTAAACAATAACGAAAAATACATGGATGAAAAAAGGTCATCGATTTTTAACAAGGTAGGAACTCATACATTTGATATGATGAGACTAGCGATATATATTGAAGATTTGAGCTTCCTTGCTTGTTTCTTCTTCATGGGGGGAGAGAGGGGGATGGAGATCTCTTCTCCTCAAGGAGAACATGTCTCTATCTTTCTATCTTTCAGCCCCCTTTGCTTCTTCTTCTCACTTAGTTTATATACTAGGTCTTCTCCTTTACCCAACGGTCATTAATCACAGTACCTAAGTCGTTTGATTATATTACGGGCAGACCCCTTAAAATGCCGTAATATCCAATTTGCCTCTCAAGCGTTCTGAATATATGACCTAGATCGTGGACGAGGTAGGTATCGTTACAACGTGGTATGGATACGACATTCCCAAATAACTTTTCTCCGTCCCTTCTCACGCCGACCCATACATATACTATATAATATATTTTTATCTATGTATTTTACTTATAACTAAAATAACTTTATATTATTTTATCTATTATTTATAATATATCCATATATTTAATATTTTAATGGCACTTAATTTGTTTAATCATATTTTAAACATGAAAATATTTTAAATATAAAAATAATAAAAAATATTTATTTTTTAATATTTATTTGAAATAATAAAAATAGATTTATTTAACAAATGATAGTTTTTTATAGATAATAATAAATTTGGATAAATTTTTAAAGATATTTTTGTTTAATATTAAGTTTTTTAAAGTGCTATTTGTTAATATTATTTATTTGAAAGTATTAATTCGATGTGTTATTATGATAAATGTAAGTATTTTATTTATTAAATTAATGGGTATAGCTTGGCTGATAAATCAACGAGCTTTGATTTTATAATTTTTATTAACAATATTTCATTAAGCATGGTTAAGAACGTGGACTTGAGATTTATTTACGTTAATGTTACCAAAAATTTAATAATTTTACTTATATATCTAGAACATTAATGTTAAGAAAAAATTGAATATAGGAATATATTATATTAATATAAATAAAATAATATTAAGTTGTTTTAATTATAAGTACAATACATGGATAAAAGTATGTTATAAAGCATATCATATAGAAGGTGGTTTATAAATGGGAGGATCTATAATGGCATATAGACTTTTCAGGTGAAAGGTTTGTAAATCTCTTCAAAGTGACTATTGTAATAACTAATAGCATTGTAAAATAATTTTTGTGTAACTAAAAAAAGAAAAGTGACTTTAGGATAATGAACACAAAACTAAATGACTTATACGTAACAAACGAAAACGAAAGAAAATTGACTTTTGAGTAATAAATACAAAATTGAATGACCACCAATTAGATTTACTCCATACTATATAATAGTAATATAATTATATATTCTCTCCCCCTAAGTAAGTTTTCTATGAAGATTGCTATTAAGTCTTCAAGCAAGGACATGTTCCTTCTTCCGAAAAGAAAAAGGGGAGCCACTAGCTATGTCTATTTATAAGCAGCTTATTAAAAAAATTAGCCAATTCAAAAAATATTATCAGCCAATTAGTTATTTAATTTGTAGCCAAAAAAGGTCAAACTTTTACTTTCTTTTGAGTGCGTGTTATTATAATAGACTGAGTACATTTAAGGAGCTTGAATCTCAGTTTTGAGATGATTTAATAGAGTTTTGAGGTGGTTTGATTGAAAAATCGAAGTAGAAGATAAACATGAATAAATGATATGTGTATCACACTGTGTATCACTTGTGTATCAAATATGTATCACTTATATATTCATGTATACCTATGTGTGAGATACATCCATGATAAATGTGTCGCAGAAGAATTTTCTGAACTCGATTTTAACTACGAATTTTGATGCCAAATCAATCTAAATCAGCTCTAATCTTTCTCAAATTTTGTATATTAACTCATATATGTATTTTCAATTAATTTCAACTATACCCACTGAAAAGGGACATTTTTTACTTAGTTTTTTAGAATCGTGTTTCTATATTTTTTTGTATTTCATAACCTTATTTGCTACCTCATCCATGAAATTTTCTTTTCGTCTTGCATTTAATGTTGCTAATCACGCTTAAAAATATGAAATGAGATATTTCTGTGTGGTTCTTGGAGAGAAAAAACCTCATTTATTTGGGTTTTTAATTTTTATGTGTTTGATTAGTTTTGGTAAGTCTATAATTAATAGCTAGAGGTTGGTAAGTTGAGACTTATTTGAGACATTTATGTAAGGTTCCAAAAAAAAATATAATTTTGGAAACTTTCATTATTTTCTGAAGAACACATGAGTGCTCAGGCCTCAATTCTCGAGTAAAAGGAAAAAAAAAAGTTTAAGAGACAACTAAATTTTAGGGAAATTTTCGTAAATACATATGTTACAAGAGTAAATTTCATAATATACAACTACAATTGAAATAAGGTTTTTTATAATATTTGTTTTCATTTCATTAAATTAAACATGTACAACTAGTATTCAAAATATGGTAGAATTCCTAAAATTAAGGAAACTGACTAATTGTCAAAACAATTCAAGCCTAAAAAATCTCCATTTTGTGAAATATTTTTTTTGGTAATTAAATTTTTTCATTAATGTGAGCACGTGAATTTTGCATCGCATGAATTACTTCTACAGAATTCCCCAAAATTAGGATTTTTCTTTTAATCATTTGGTTTTTAGGGATTACTGCATAATTTTCTTATTTGTTTGCATTTTGTGTGCATGTTTAATTTTGTTTAATTCATAAAAAAATACAAAAATATGTTGCATTTGCATTTAGGATCCAATTTTATATTTTAGGATAATTAGTTAATTAATTGTTACAAAAATGAAAGAAAATAACAAAAATAGTTCATTTTGCATTTTTAACTCTTTAATTTTTGAATTTGTTATAGTTTTCTTTTAATTTAGGATTTAATTAATTTTTTGAAGAGCAAAAAGAAAAAATAAGAAGAGAATTTTGAAATGAAAAAAAAAAGAAGAGAAAAGCCTTATAAAGAAAACCAATTTGGGTCAATACCCAATTAAATACCCGTCCAAACTCTTCAAAACCCGGCCCAAACCTGCCTGCTAACTCGGTCCAGCCTCCTTGCCATCCTGTCACGACCCGAATTTCCCACCATCGGGAGTCGTGATGGCGCCTACTACCGGAGCTAGGCAAGCCAAGCATTTAAACATATTCGAATAACAACACAATAATAATAAGATAACGAATTTTTAAATAAAGCGGAAGTCTGTTAAAACATAAATAACTGAAAACCCAAAATGCGGAAGTTTAATATTTCACTACCCAAGACTGGAGTCGCTACCTCACGAACCACTAAAGAGTGCTACAAATAAGTCTGAATAGAAAATACATAATATCTGTTTCGGTACAATGAAAACAAGCTGAAAATATGGAAAGAGACTTCGGCCTGCGAACGCCAGCTAGGCTACCTCGTAAGTCCCTGGACTGAAGTCAGCTCCCGATAAGTATACTACTGCTGTGGTCCAAAAGCTGCTGCGGTACCGTGATCTGTGCAAAAAGCACAGAAGTGTAACATCAGCACAACCGACCCCATGTGCGGGTAAGTGTCTGGCCTAACCCCGGCGAAGCAGTGACGAGGCTAGACAGGACTACCAAATCAACCTGTGCAGTTCAATATATATATGCAATAAAAGGAAAGAATACCGAAATTAAACAGTTAAAAAGGGAGGGAAACATGCTATAGGGGAGTACAATCCGGATACAAAGTCAACAACTTAAGAAAGGAACAGGGCAATAACAATGTTTAACAAAAGCAGGAAAATCAACAGTTGCACGACATCAACCTTCGTGCTTTTACTCTCAATCTCACCAAAAGCAATCAAATAAAATGCACGACATTACCCTTCGTGCTTTCCCTCACATAACTCTCATTTTATGGCACGGAATGATCCTTCGTGCAATTATAGTCAAATCAGAGTACGAAATGTCCCTTCGTGCATAAATAATCAAAACATGGCACGGAATGACCCTTCATGAAAATATAATCAACACGTGGAACGGAATGACCCTTCGTGCAATTATAATCAAAACATGGCACAGAATGACCCTTCGTGCAAATATAATCAAAACATGGTACGGAATGACCCTTCGTGCATTATCACTCTTCCTCACCCAAACAACAATCACAACCAAACGGGCGAGGGAATAAGAAAATAATAAAAAATGTCCCGGCAAGGAAAAATACAATTAAATAGCTAAATCCTGGCAAGGGAGCAACAATAACAACTTTCACATCCCGGCAAGGGAGAAACAATAACACTTTCACATCCCGGCAAGGGAGATACTCCATATATACTCAAACCATCCCGGCAAGGGATTAATCATATCTCTTTCCATTTCTTTTATTTCTTACTCAATAGTATTTTTATCGTTCGCTCCAACGCTCCAAAGAATTCACAATTCATAACTAATCCTCACACTCTTCACATTATGTAGAATTCATCAATTAGCATGGAAGAGTCCCAGATAAATATCAGAATAAGTACAAACAAGGACCCCACGGTCATGCTAGACACCGGTGTATAGATACTCGTCACCATGCCTATACACCGTACTCGATCATTTAGCAATTAGCAAATAATAACACTCTAATCCTATTCCCTCCAGCCAAAGTTAGATCAAACGCTTACCTCGATCCAAAGAATAGCAATCAATCCTCAATTACCGCCTTTCCTCCACAATCCGACTCCGAAACAATGATATCTAAGTATAATTAATTCAATAGTATCAATAAAAACTCAATGGAAACATCCCATAGCCTAGATATGAATTTCCTAGTGTTCTTCCAAAATTACCAAAATTCGACACCGAGCCCACATGGTCCAAACACAAGGCTCAGACCAAAACCTAATCACCCATAACCCCACAAGTTCAAATATGCAATTTGTTTTAAGATTCGACCCCAAATTGAGGTTGAACCACCCAAATTTCTCAAAACCCTAATGATCGCAGTGGACTCAACCCTTAGGAAGAGCGGGCGCTAATACTTTTACCCAATAGTGGTATCGGGGTCAATTTTCCACAGGGAGCTTCAATTTGGAGTTGAGTGTTTGTATGGTCTAGGACTGCGTTTTGGCTCCTAATTGATCTTCTAACATTTTTGGTTTTCTTTTGATTATCAACTACAATTTATAAACTACAAATGTAAAGCTAAGTTATGCTAAGATATCAATTCTAGGTTGTATGCAATATAGAGAAAAGCACTAGGGTCGTGACATTTACCTAGGTAGTCAACTAACGGATAGAGATTCCTAATGCAAGAATGATGATTATGGGACTTATGCTATAACCGTTGCACTTTTACACCCACTCTCACACCTCTCGGTAGAGAGAGTGATTTTGCCCAATTGACTCTCTCGAGACCAATTGGGTAGGCCAATTTGCCCAAGCAACTTAGGGTTCAAGTTGGGTAATTACTCTCTCGAGGTTTAACCCGTTAATTTGGACTACCATTCTCATGGGTCCATCTCAATTCCTTGTTGGAATTAATCTTGGGGTCCTAGAATCTCTTTCTCAAGAAGAGTCAAGACCCACTAAGCTGGACTTAGTGTTTGCAACCACTAAATCTTAATGAAAATATAATATTAACCCAAATGACAGATACCCAACATCATTCATGCACTAACAATCACACCCATTAATTACCCACACTAGGGTTGAGCCACAACCCTAGCTAATGGGTTTAGCTAGACATAGCAGAAACAAAAATTGAAGAAATAGTAGATGAAATTGACATAATAAATAACTACAATGTTAATCTACTCAAATCCACGTTAATACAAGAAGAAGTTGCCCAAAGTAGGCTAAAACTATGAAGTCTCGAGCTCAGCTGCTATCTGATACCCCCCAAAACTTGACCTAAAAAAGTAAAATGTTCTATTTATACTACACAGGAAAAATCAAACAAAAACACCCCTGAGGGTCTGGCGCGGACCGCGCACAAATGCCCTACGGCCGCGTAGGGGTTTGGGTCTTCATCACTTGCTTTTGAAACTGGGGGCGCAGACCGTACAACTATGTAGTGCAGCCGCGCAGGATGAAGATAGCGGACCGCATAGAACTGGGGCGCGACACGGTGCGTGGAACTTTTGGCAGAAAATACCACTCTCTGAACTTCATCCACGCGGATCGCACTGATTTGGTGTGCGGCCGCGTGGGCTTTTTCCTTGAATGACTGAGTCTCTGAACCCTCATTGGCGCGTACCGTGTGGAAAGGAGCGCGGATCGCGCTGCTTGACATGGAAATTGCATGGTCTCTGAACTTTTCTGCGCGGCCGCGTGTCAAAGCAGTGCAGACCGCGCAGGTTGGCCTTGAAATGATTCATCCTCTGAACTCTCCTGCGCGGCCGCGTGACACATCAGTGCGGACCGCGCAGGTCATTTGTTTCCCCACTTCACTTGTACTTTTTCACTTGGCAGATTCCTCTCCTTTTTGAGCCGATCTTTGACATTTGTCATCTTGTCGCTCAAACCTGCAATCAAGCACAACTTGTAAGCAGTTTGGGACTAATTTATGGCAATTCAAGCACAAAGCTTAGGCAAGAATGGGTATAAAACATGTAAGAATCACATTTATCAACTCCCCCAAACTTAAACCTTTGCTTGTCCTCAAGCAAATAAAATAAGACCTACCCCTCAAAGGAAAACGCACAAGTAATTCCTGCTTATCCTAAAGTAACCTCAACAAGCATCAATTGGGACTAACAATTGTCCTCAATGCGAATGCATCATTAACACATTTAAACTTTGAAAACTTGTGGATCAAGCGTGACACAAGAGCATCGAGAGTTGACACATTTCATCAAGGAACTTTTCTCAAATACTTTAGTCATTGTGGAACCCAAACTCACACATCCTCGACTCTCCCTAAGTGAACCTCACCTTTTTTAGTATTGACACACAAACCGAGGTAGATGGATTTCACTCAACTCTCTCAAGGAAAAGGCCATAAGTCCGGCTCTACATACCATATGCTTGCCCCTTATGTAAGTATCCACTAATGTAGGCTTCCCTCAACTCAAGATCATATAGGGCTTTTGAGGAGTCATTGTGAAGGCTTTGGGTAAAGGGATGACACATTTTTGTTCAAATGGGTTCAATCTTCCCTTAAACACTTCTTTTGATTCATTTTGGCACACTTTCTTGACTCAATTGAGTAATTCACTTCTTCCAAGGGGTTAGAGAGACACATTGTCACTCTTTCTTTTGCAATTCAAAACCTTTCTCCTTTTGTCTACTTTTCCACACCCTTTTCACTTTTTTGTTGTCCTTTGATTCCCCTTTTGGTTCTTATTCACTTTTGTCTTTCTTTTTGTCTTTTTGTCTTTTTCATTGCCTTCCTTTTCTTTTGGTGTTGTGCCTTTTTACCACATTGATGCCTTTCTTGTCTCTCCCCCCCAAACTTAGACATTTGCTATTTACTCACGGGAAGATTTGGGTGCCAAAAGAGGGTCTCATTAAGAACGGGTATAGGCTTGTAACTTGGTTCATGAAAGAAAAAGGGTTAAGGCTCAAAAGGGGTGAACTATGGATCATTTCATTCGTAGGTCATGGTAATTGTTCAAATTTTGCATTTTGGATCAAGGAAAGCCTATAATCACGTCTCAAGTCAAGTTCCATCTATGATTTCGCCTCAACAAACATTCAGGGCAAGTTCTAGACCATCGGCTCAGTACTTGGGCTCACAATTCGAAGTCTCACCACACACACTCAAAGATTGCTAAAGACGGAGTCGAGGGCCCACAACGACCTTAGTTACGATTCAAGCGCACAATGGCCCATAATGACCATACGATGATTGTTTGGTCAACACAAGAGTCTCAAGGCCACAACTTTCACCATCCTAAACACAACATAATGTCTTTGACCATAGGATCAAAGGCAAATGTGCTAGGCCCAAGTGAAGCTTTGCCTGAGGTACCCTTAACTACAGAACTTCAAAATCAAAAAGAAAAATCAAAAACGGACTCAAACCCTTAAGAAGGTTGTCATGCCATCTATCATTGGGAAGAGCCACCCGGTTCGCACAACACTCTACCATTGGAAAGAACCGTAGAATTAAGAAAACCAAGGGCTTATTGCAAACGCCAAAACAAAACAAAAAGGCTACGAGCCTAACTTTGCAACTAAAATAAATTTTTTTAACGAAAATAGAAAACCAAAATGAAAACTGAATGAATATGTACAAAAGGGGAGTAGAATATACAACTAGGGGAAATGAATATATACATAGAGTTGAAGAACATCTAAAATGAAAAGTTATATACAAACCCTCTAATAACTATGAATGTGCTAAAAGTGAAAGAATATATACAGTAATCCAGAATGTCAATCAAAATGGTAGGGCCACACCCCCACAAATAAAAGCTAGCGTTGTCCCCAATGCTAACTACCAAATTAAGCACCAAAAATCAACAAAGGATATAGAATGGCCCCTCAAGCCTCATCCGTCACCCTGTGCTGGGCAGTGGACTCCAAGTCCTCTGTACTAGCGGGGACCTCAGACTGGTCCCCGGCTGCTGCTGCTGCTAAGATAGGTGCCTGATCATGAACTGGCTCATCAATAGGTGGAACCTTGGAGGGACCCTCTTGTACCTGTGCTACCTCAATCACAACTCCCTCAGAGCTAGGGAGTTTCCTCTTCTTCTTTAGCCTACGCTCCTTCTCATGTGGCTGCACTGCTGCTTGCTCTACAACTGGATCCCCGAATAACAAATCAAGCGTCATCTGATCCGCCAATAGCTGGTCCACATCCTCTCGCACCTTCTGCACTGACTCCTTTAAGGCTTTTGTCTTCCTCAACTTTCTATGCTCCCGAGCCAATTTGTCCAGTGCCTTGCAGTGATCCCCAACTGCTAGGGTCAAGTTATCCTGCTTCTCCATCATCTTTTCCTGGTTGGCCAGGATCTGCTTCAGTGTTTCCTCAATGGAGGAAGGAATCTCAACAGTAACCGGTGCTCTCTGTGTTTGGACTGCAGTGGCCAATGTGGACAACCTGGATGTCACAGCTGACATCCAGTTGTTCAAACTGGCTAAGGAATGGGTGATCTGGTTTGCGGTGAACCGGTGAGTCTTTGATGAAGGGACTACCGGGTCATCTGCAATAGAAGGACCAGCTGTAGACGAAGGACCTGGAGGTAATGCCTCATCAGTAGCGGGGATGGTGGAAGGCTCAGTGGGCTGCTCAATGACCGCCGGCTCCTCAGACTGGCCAGGTGCGGTGGAAGTAGATGCTACATTATTCTTGTCCCTCTTCGGGTTGTCTGGACCCAACCGACTGTACCATGAGTACGGGGCCACCGGAGGTACCTTGACATCATATCTCTTTTTCTTCACTTTAAAGTCTCTGAAGTACAAAGAGAGTGTGTTTGAGAAGGGGTAGTTTGTTTTGGTCTCCTGAACAACTGTAGAAATCACCCTTGACATGATGTTTCCCACATTCAAAGGAAACCCCGCGATGATAGAGGCCACCAAAACAGCTAGGGGAATGGGAACGGAGTGATCATGTATGGACGGGTCAAGTCGACTACACACGAAAGTCAACCACCCCTTGGCTTCAAAATTCAAAGTGTTCCTATAGATCTTCTCTTGTGCTGTCAACCAAACTGGGACTGTACTCGGAGCTGCCATGTGCTGGGCCAACCAAGGACGAACCTCCTCTTTCATTGCCAGCTTTTCCAAATATTGAGATTCATCATCTTCTTGGAACCCCAGGAATTCATTTAGCGATTTACCATCAAATAACACAACTTTGTCCCGCACTTTTGTTGCTTTTGAGTCCCGAACTACATGGTGAACATTGCAGTAGAACTCCTTTACCATATGCTCATTGGCCATCTCACAGCGTTCCTGTAGAAGCCCCAACCCTCTCTAGTGCGGGATTGTGCTTGCACATGAGGGTTGAGAGGGACAAGATCAGCATCTATGAATTGCCTCTCCTGAATCACTTTTCTTTTGGGCCACCACTCCCGGAATTTGTGAAAAGCAACCTCACTAACAAACCTGTCTGCCCATGCCTCCGGTTTCCTGGTTCGCTCTATCCCCCCGACTTGTGGCTCACCTCCCTCAGCATACCCTCCACTCTCACCTGATAGTGAAGCTGTGGTAGAAGTGGAGTATTGTTCTTCATTTTCATTTTCTGCCCCAGACTCATCAGACGAGTCCGAGACGACATTCACTGGTTTCTTGGACGTGGCCACAACAGCATGATCAGAAGAAGAGGAATCACGGAGCTGAAATGATGTGGACATGTGGGTGGGGCTGACTCCGAGGTAATACTCCGTGAAGGTGCGTACTCACTCCCCATGGAATGGGATCCATCCCGATCAGCTTCCCGAATTAACTTGTGGGTTTTCTTTATCATCTCCCGGGTTTGGTGAGTGAGTTTTACAATCCTCTTGTTTTCCCCCCTCGGGAGGAACCACCTCTCCCGGGTTGTTGTTCTTTGCCCGCACGTTTTTGAACCATTGTCTGCAAGGAATACATGTCTAACATTGTCAGTTGAAGTTCATGAGATGAAATAAACAGTTCAGTTGAATGCAAAAATTGCAGACACTGTGACATAGACAGAGGGGCGTGGACCGCTCCAAAAGGCGCGCAGTCCACGCAGTTCAATGACACCCACACATACCTCTTTGAACTAACCAACGTGGTCTGCACTGATTTGGATCGCGGCCGTGTTGGTTCAACGCGGACCGCACAAAAATGAAATGCGGTCCGCGCAGGTCGAATACCCAAATGTTACCTTCTCTGAACTCTTCTCACGCGGCCCGCACTATTTTGGACCGCAGCCGCACTAGGCTAATGCGGGCCATGCAGAGAAGCATCATCATCACACACAACAGCAACGCGGACCGCGCACAAATGCTGCGCGGCCGCGTAGGGCTAATTTAACTGAGTCGGGATTCTTTTGTTCAATTAAGCACAAGTTGTTCAAATTACGGGTCCTAAGTATCCCTACCCAATTATTTAACATGAATTTATGCCCTTTGTTAAAAAATAAATGCCCAAAAATCGGACCTATCAGTGTAAACTAAGAACAAGAGAAGAAAAGAAGAAGTTATACTAGTGAAAGACAATTAAAATAAACAAGAATTAGACTATGAATAAAATAAACAAGAGTTGTTACCAGGGATTAATGAGATTCAACAATGTTAGCAATTATTCTTGAGCAACAGTGAAAATATTAGCCTCAGGTGAAAATTTTGCGAAAAGGTTAAAATGAGGCCCAAGGCCTCTTTTAATAAAAAAGCCCTGGGGCCCACGACTTACCCACCAGCGCGGCCGCACAAAAAGGGCCATGGACCGTGCTGGATTTCCAGCCTGCAATACCACTTGCTCAACCCATGCGGACTGCACTATTTTGGTGCGCGGCCGCGTGGGAAACTTCAGAGGCCCTGTCACTTTGGGACTTCCAGCGCGGACCGCATATAAATGTCATGCGGCCGCGTGGGTCTTCTGAGACTTAACTCATACTTGCTCAGGCCTACGTGGACCGCACTATTTTAGTGCGCGGCCGTATAGGCCATCTGCACAGACTGAGCATTTTTGCATTTTGTCCTGCACTGGTTCAACATTGTCCTTGCAACACTTCACACACTATCAGCTCAAAAATCGTAATCTATAACAGAAAAACAAAAAGAAAGAAAAAGACATGGGTTGCCTCCCAAGAAGCGCCTGATTTAACGTAGCGGCATGACGTATGTTACCATCATAGTCACTTCAAATGAATGAGTGCCACCACGTGGCTGTCATCAATCTTGCCCAAATAGTGCTTGACACGATGCCCATTGACCCGAAAAACTTCACCATTCTTATTTTTCAGATCAATGGCACCAAAAGGAGTTACACCAACCACTTCAAAAGGACCGCTCCACTTAGACTTCAGCTTACCCGGAAATAACCTCAACCGGGCGTTGAAAAGAAGAACCATGTCACCAACTTTGAATTCCTTCCCTCGGGCATACTTGTCGTGAAGGTACTTCATCATGTCCTTATAAAAGGATGAGCTGGAGTAAGCATGAAACCTAAACTCATTAAGTTCATTCAATTGCTCAACCCAGAGATTTGCAGCGACATCCCATTCTAAGTTCAACTTTTTCAAAGCCCACATAGCCTTACAATCCAATTCTACCGTAAGATGACAAGCCTTCCCAAACACCAACCAATACGGCGACATACCAATCAGAGTCTTGAAAGCTGTACGATAAGCCCAAAGAGCATCATCCATTTCTTCGACCAGTCGGTCCTATTTGCATTAATAGTCTTGGACAAAATACTCTTGATCTCTCGGTTTGAAACCTCCACTTGGCCTCTTGCTTGAGGATGGTAGGGGATAGTCACCTTGTGTTTAACTCCATATTTGGCGAGAAAAGAATCAAAGGCCTTGTTGCAAAAATGGGACCCCCCATCACTAATGATAGCACGAGAGGTTCCAAACCTAGTGAAGATGTGTTTTTCCAAAAATGCCACGACACTCCGGGCTTCATTGTTGGGAAGAGCCACGGCTTCAACCCACTTTGAGACATAATCCACCGCCACGAGAATATACGTGTTCCCACAAGAGCTTACAAACGAGCCCATGAAATCAATGCCCCACACATCAAAAATATCTACCTCTAGAATGGTGTTAAGAGGCATCTCATCCCTCTTAGAAATTCTGCCAGCTCTTTGGCATGCATCACACTTTTTCACCAATTCACTTGCATCTTGAAACAAAGTCGGCCAATAGAAACCACAACTTAAAACCTTTTACGCCATCCTCACTCCCCCATGATGACACCATAAGGGGAAGAGTGGCAAGCCTCCAATATGTTCAATTGTTCTTCTTTCGGGACACATCGGCAAATCACACCATCAGTGCAAATTTTAAACAAGTAGGGCTCATCCTAATACTAATCTAAACTATCCCGCTTGGGCTTCTTCCTTTGGTTGGAAGAGAGCTCATACGGGACTATACCGGTCACAAGATAATTGGCCACATCGGCAAACCACGACATATCATGCAAAGACGCCGCAAGGAGTTGTTCATCCGGGAAAGCATCATTTATCTCAACACCATTGCTCGGTCTCCCTTCTTCCTCTAGCCGGGACAAATGATCCGCGACTTGATTTTCACTTCCTTTTCTATCCACAATCTCTAAATCAAATTCTTGCAAGAGTAGTACCCATCTCATCAACCTTTCCTTCAAATCTTTCTTTGTCATCAAATACCTAAGGCATGATCTGTATGGATAATCACCTTGGCCCCCATAAGGTATGGTCAAAACTTTTCCATGGCGAACACAATTGCTAGCAACTCCTTCTCGGTGACTGTATAGTTCTTTTGAGCCTCATTCATCGTCTTGCTTACGTAGTACACCAGATGGAATATTTTGTTGATTCTTTGGCCAAGCACCGCACCAACCGCTACATTACTCGCGTCACACATAAGTTCAAAAGGCACTTCCCAGTTGGGTGCGGTGATGATGGGAGTTGTGGTCAATTTATGTTTCAACAATTGAAAGGACTCCATACACCTCTCATCAAAGACGAACTTCACATCTTTTTCCAACAGTTTACAAAGCGGGTTCACAATTCTAGAAAAATCTTTAATGAATCACCGGTAAAATCCGGCGTGGCCCAAAAAACTCCTCACCCCTTTAACAGAAGTAGGGGGAGGGAGCCTTGAGATGACCTCTATTTTCACCTTATCGACTTCAATACCATGCTTTGAGATTTTTTGCCCCAAGACAATTCCCTCTTGCACCATGAGGTGACATTTTTCCCAATTTAGTACAAGATTTGTTTCCTCACATCTTTTCAACACTTTGTCCAAGTTCACTAGGCATTCTTCAAATGAGTCCCCCACCACACTAAAATCGTCCATGAAGACCTCTAGAATATCCTCCACCATGTCGGTGAAGATTGCCATCATACATCTTTGGAAGGTCACCGGAGCATTACAAAGTCCAAATGGCATTCTTGAGAAAGCGAACGTGCCATACAGACATGTAAAGGTTGTCTTTTCCTGATCCTCTGGGGCATTGAGAATTTTATTGTACCCCAAGTAGCCATCAAGGAAGCAATAATAAGCCCGGCCCGCTAAATGATCAAGAATTTGGTCCAACAACGGCAATGGGAAATGATCCTTTCTAGTCACCTTGTTTAACTTCCGGTAGTCCATGCATACCCTCCAACCTGTCACAGTACGAGTCGGAATAAGTTCATTGTTGTCATTGGTCACCACTGTCATTCCTCCCTTCTTAGGCACACATTGTACCGGAGAAGTCCACGAACTGTCAGAAATTGGATACACCACACCGGCGTCAAGTCACTTGATAACTTCCTTTTTGACTACTTCTTGCATGGCCTCATTGAGTCTCCTTTGATGTTCAAGAGAAGGCCTAGCATCCTCCTCCAATATTATCTTGTGCATGCAAAACGCGGGGCTAATACCCCGAATATCCGCTAAGGTCTATCCAATCGCCCGCTTGCACTTTTGAAGAACCGCCAAAGTGGCGTCAACCTGCACGTTAGTCAAGCAAGAAGAAAGAATAACCGAAAAAGTGAAATTAGGACCAAGAAATTCATACCTGAGGTGAGGAGGAAGTGGTTTCAACTCCAACACCGGTGGCTCCTCAATAGATGGCTTGGTGGGTGGAGTTTTGCGATTTTCAAGATCAAGAGATAACTTCCTCGGCTCATAAGAATACGAGCCCATGCCATGTAATGCGTTTACACACTCCACCTTTGCGGCATCATCATCAACATCCATGTTCAAGAGCACGGCCTCAAGTGGGTCCTCAACATTTGCCGTTGCGCTTGTGTCATCCACTATCACCGCCGTGACAATGTCAACAAACGAGCACACCTCGGTGCTATTTGGTTGCCTCATTGATTTCCACACGTGGAACACCACCTTTTCATCACCAACATGGAAGATCAATTCTCCCGCTTCCACATCAACCAAGGCCTTCCAAGAATAATAGGCACCTCTAAATCCACTTCACAATCCAAGATCACGAAATCGGCCGGTAATATGAACTTATCAACACGAACAAGGACATCATCAATAATACCCAAAGGCGGCTTCATTGACCGGTCCGCCATTTGAAGCCTCATAGAAGTTGGATGAGGTTTTCTGATACCCAAGGTCTTGAAGACCGAATATGGCATGAGATTGATACTTGCCCCCAAGTCATATAGGGCTTTTGCGAAATCGGCACTTCCAATGGTATATGGTATTGTGAATGCTCCGGGATCCTGTAGCTTTGGAGCCATGGAGTGTACAATGGAACTCACTTGATGCATCATCTTGATTGTCTCACACTCCATCGTTCTCTTTTTAGTAACTAAGTCCTTCATGAACTTTACATATCCCGACATTTGTTCAAGTGCCTCCACTAAGGGCACATTTATAGTCAAACTCTTCATCATCCTAATAAATTTTTTAAACTGGTTGTCACCCTTTTGCTTGGCCAACCTTTGAGGATATGGCGGAGGAGGCCTAGGCAAGGGTGCCTTGGCTTTTGGCACCACCGGTTCAGGCATATCGATGACGTGTTCCCTAGACAGGTTCACGGCCTCTTGAGTCTCATCCTCACCCTCATCAATTTCAATTCTCACATCATCACTTGCATTTGGTTCAACAATATCCTCAACTACCAACGGGATCTCATGATTTTGCAATTCTTCTTCATCAACCACAACTCGATTACCTCTTAAGGCTTGCACATCACCGCCTCTTCCGCTTCTCGTGGTCACCGCCATCACATGATTATTATGCACACCCTTTGGTGTTTACTACCGTATCACTTGGTAGAGCACCCTTTGGGGGAGTGTTGAGAGATTGCGAAATTTGCCCGAGTTGTACTTCCAAGTTACGGATTGAAGTGTTATAGGAGGACAATTGAGCATCGGAGTCATGAGTCTTCTTCATCATTTGCTCAAGCATGGTCTCTATTCGACCCATGTCATTGCCTGACGAACTCGACCCTTGAGATTGAAACGGAGGCGGGTTGTTGGGTTGTTGATACATTGGGGGCCTTTGAAAGCCTTGCCCCTATTACCTTGACCACCATTATTGTTCCACCCACCTTGACCACCATTGTTGTTGTTCCAATTGTTGTTCCCGTTCCAATTACCTTGATTCCCCGAATTATTGTTCCCCCAATTGCCTCCTTGATTGTTATTGTAATTCCAATTGCCACCTTGTTGATTGCCCCAATTACCTTAGGGTCTACATTGTTGATTTCCTTGATCACCTCTATTCCCTTGGTAGTTGTTGAAATATTGGACTTCCTCACTTTGGTCATCAAAACCTTCATTCGAATATCCAGCACCATCATCATAGTTGTCAAAATTTTCTTGAGGTTGTTGTTGCCCTCTTTGCCTTCTTTTCATCATATTCACTCCCTCCATGGCATTGACTTGGCGCGGATTTTGAACTTGTTAAAGTTGCGCCTTAGCCAATTGGTTCATTGTTGTTGTGAGTTCGGCAATGGCTTGTCCGTGGTCATGTAGCACCTTGTGCAAATGTATAACATTGGGATCACCTTGAGGAACATTAGTCCGACTTTGCCATGCTGAAGAAGTATCGGCCATTTCATCAAGAACATCACAAGCTTCATTGTATGGAAGCTTCATAAAATTACCACCAGCCAACTAATTGACAATGCACTGGTTTGTTGTGTTTATACCCCGATAGAACGTCTGTTGGATCATAACATCATTCATATCATTGTTAGGGCACTCTTTTACCATCGTCCGAAACCTCTCCCATATCTCATGTAAAGGCTCCGTCGACTCTTGCTTGAAAGCTAGAATCTCATCTCGAAGAGTCGCCATATGACTAGGAGAAAAGAACTTGGCAATGAATTTATCGGCCAACTCATCCCACATAGTTATGGAATGATTTGGGAGTCTCTCCAACCAATCCAATGCTTTCCCCCGAAGTGAGAAGAGGAAAAGCCTTAACATCAGTGCATCTTCCGAAACATTTGTCTGCTTGCTCCCCAAAAAAGTATCCACAAACCCTTTCAAATGCTTGTATGCATTTTGGTCCGAGGCGCCTGTGAAGTACCCTCGTTGTTCGAGCAAAGTGAGCATGACATTGGTGATTTGGAAGTTCCCTGCCCGGATTCGGGGAGGAACTATTGCACTTGCGTACCCTTGATTGGGTAAAACTCTTGGTTCCACTCTTGGTGGAGGTGGAAGAGGGTCTGGTATGTTGTCATTAGCATTAACATTTGCATTAGCATTTCTACCCCGTCATTGTGCTTGGGGTAAAACCTCCTCTTGTTTTATGTCTTCCACCTCCTCCACTCCCATATTGACAAGAGCATCTTGTGCGTTTAAAGCCATTGGTACCTGAGTGAATTGACACAAATAAAGTAAGTAAAAAAGAAGGAAAAAAAGCAAAACACAAAACTAGCCAACAAATAGTCAAACACCGTAAAGCTCCCCAGCAACGGCGCCAAAAAGTGATCGCAGCGGACTCTACCCTTAGGAAGAGCGGGCGCTAATACTTTTACCCAATAGTGGTATCAGGGTCAATTTTCCACATGGAGATTCAATTTGGAGTTGAGTGTTTGTATGGTCTAGGACTGCGTTTTGGCACCTAATTGATTTTCTAACATTTTTGGTTTTCTTTTGATTATCAACTACAATTTATAAACTACAAATGTAAAGCTAAGTTATGCTAAGATATCAATTCTAGGTTGTATGCAATACAGAGAAAGGCACTAGGGTCGTGGCATTTACCTAGGTCATCAACTAACAGATAGAGATTCCTAATGCAAGAATGATGATTATGGGACTTATGCTATAACCGTTGCACTTTTGCACCCTCTCTCACACCTCTCGGTAGAGAGAGTGATTTTGCCCAATTGACTCTCTCGAGACCAATAGGGTAGGCCAATTTGCCCAAGCAACTTAGGGTTCAAGTTGGGTAATTACTCTCTCGAGGTTTAACTCGTTAATTTGGACTACCATTCTCATGGGTCCATCCCAATTCCTTGTTGTAATTAATCTTGGGGTCATAGACTCTCTTTCTTAAGAAGAGTCAAGACCCACTAAGTTGGGCTTAGTGTTTACAACCACCAAATCTTAATAAAAATATAAGATTAACCCAAATGAGAAATACCCAACATCATTCATGCACTAAACAATCACACCCATTAATTACCCACACTAGGGTTGAGCCACAACCCTAGCTAATGGGTTTAGCTAGATATAGCAGAAACAGAAATTGAAGAAATAGTAGATGAAATTGACATAATAATTAACAACAATGTTAATCTACTTAAATCCACGTTAATACAAGAAGAAGTTGCCCAAAATAGGCTAAAACTATGAAGTCTCGAGCTCGACTGCTATCTGATACCCCCCAAAACTTGACCTAAAAAAGTAAAATATTCTATTTATACTATACAGGAAAAATCGGACAAAAATACCCCTTAGGGTCTGGCACGGACCGCGCACAAATGACGAGCGGCCGCGTAGGGGTTTGGGTCTTCATCACTTGCTTTTGAAACTGGGGGCGCGGACCGCACAACTATGTAGCGCGGCCGGGCAGGATGAAGAGCGCGGGCCGCGTAGAACTGGGGCGCGGCCACGTGGAACTTTTGCCAGAAAACACCACTCTCTGAACTTCATCCACGCGGACCGCACTGATTTGGTGTGCGGCCGCGTGGGCTTTTGCCTTGAATGACTGAGTCTCTGAACCCTTATTGGCGTGGATCACGTGGAAAGGAGCGCGGACCGTGCAGCTTGACATGGAAATTGCATGGTCTCTGAACTTTTTTGTGCGGCCGCGTGTCAAAGCAGTGCGGACCGCGCAGGTTGGCCTTGAAATGATTCATCTTTGAACTCTCCTGCGCGGCTGCGTGACACATCAGTGCGGACCGCGCAGGTCATTTGTTTCCCAACTTCACTTGTATTTTGTCACTTGGCAGATTTCACTCCTTTTTGAGCCGATCTTTGACATTTGTCATCTTGTCGCTCAAACCTGCAATCAAGCGCAACTTGTAAGCATTTTGGGACTAATTTATGGCAATTCACGCACAAAACTTAGGCAAGAATGGGTATAAAACATGTAAGAATCACAGTTATCACCTAACTCTACCCAAAACCCCTAATTTCTACTTTGATTTCATGATTTAGGTCTAGGATTTCAGTAATTAATGAAGAAGAGTGAAGGAATTAGGTCGGAAATCACTTACCCAAAGACTTTGGTGAAGAAGCGTTTCAAAAATCGCCCCTAAAGCTTGGAGAAGACAAGTTTCATGAAAAATGGAAATAGTTCCGTAACTATTATGTTTTGAGCTTTTAAAATTAACTGGGCAAAAATGCCCTATGCGATCGCGGAGAAGGCATTGTGATCGCATAGGGTAATGGGGAGTAAAGCACTGCAATTGCATAAGTCATTATGCGAACGCATAGAGGAAAAGCATAGGCAGTCCAGGTTTGGACTTTAACGAAGTGCGAACGCGGAGTTTCAATTTCGTTCGCGTTGAAGGAGCTGGCAAACCTATGCGATCGCGGAAGAGTGTATCCGATCGCATAGAACAAATGCGGGCACATAGAAGGCTACACTATGCGATCGCGAAGCAACCTATGCGATCGCATAGAACTAAATACTAGAACACCAGAACTGAGTTTTCTGCAATTTTCACTAAGTTCAAAACACCCCGAACCACCTCCGAACCACTCCCGAGCCCTCGAGGCTCCCAACCAATCACACACACTAACTCAAAAACATCCTACTAACTTATCCGTGAGATCAAATCACCAAAATAACATCAAAATTAATGAATCAAACCTCAAATTCCTCATTTTTCATTCTAACTTCATAAACTTCATATTTTTGATATTTAGGTCCGAAACACGTCAAATGACGTCTGATTTCGACCAAACTTTACAAAAAGCGCTTAACACATATTTAAGACTTATTCCGGGCATCGGAACCAAAATACGAGCCCGATACCATATTCTTTTAATCAATTTTCATTTCCATTTTCCTTAATAATTTCAGAAAAATAATTTTACAGAAAAATTCTTTTACTCGGGTTCTAGACCTCGAAATTCGACTCCGAGCACATGCCTGAGTCCCATATTTTTCTACAGACCTTCCGGGACCGTCCAATCTCGGGTTCGGGTCCGTTTACCCAAAATGTTGACCAAAGTCAACTTTAATCATATTAATATCAAAATTCATTATTTTTCACAGAGAATTCATATTTAAGCCTTCCGGCTATACGCTCGGACTGTTCACGTAAGTTGAGGCAAGTAAAAGTAAGGTTTTCAAGGCCTCGGAAGTGCGGAATGAATGAGGAAACTGGTGATGACCCTTTGGGTCGTCACATCCTCCACCTCTAAAACAATCGTTCGTCCTCGAACGGACAAAAGAGAGAAGTACCTGAGTCGGGAAATAGATGAGGATAGCAGCTCTGCATATCAGACTCGGACTCCCAGGTCGATGCCTCAGGAGGCTGACCTCTCCACTAGACACACACTGAAGGAAAACTCTTCCACCTCAACTGTCGAACCTGCCGGTCTAGGATAGCTACCGGCTCCTCCTCGTAAGATAGATCCTTGTCCAATTAGACAGTGCTGAAATCTAACACGTGGGATGGATCGCCGTGATACCTCCGAAGCGTGGACATATGAAACACTGGATGCACGGCTGACAAGCTAGGTGGCAAGGAAAGTCTATAAGCCACCTCTCCCACACGATCTAGAATCTCAAATGGGCCAATGAACCTAGGGCTAAGCTTGCCCTTCTTCCCAAATCTCATCACGCCCTTCATAGGCGACACTCAGAGCAAGACCCGCTCACCAACCATGAAAGCTACATCTCGAACCTTACGATCCGCATAACTTTTTTTCCGCGACTGAGCCGAACGAAGCCTGCCCTAAATGATCTTAACCTTATCTAAGGCCTCCTGAACTAAATCTGTACCCAATAACCGAGCCTCTCCCGACTCAAACCATCCGACTGGAGACCGACATCGCCTACCATACAACGCCTCATATGGAGCCATCTGAATGCTGGACTGGTAGATGTTGTTGTAGGCAAACTCTGCTAAAGGCAAAAAATGGTTCCACGAGCCTCCAAAATCAATTACACAGGCTCGGAGCATATCCTCCAATATCTGAGTAGTCCTCTCAAATTGGCCGTCCGTCTGAGGATGGAACGCTGTGCTCAACTAAACCTGGGTGCCCAGCTCCTGCTGAACTGCTCTCCAGAAGCGCAAGGTAAACTGCTTACCCCGGTCCGAAATGATAGATACCGGCACCCCATGAAGGCGAACAATCTCTTGGATGTAGATCTCAGCTAACCTCTCCGATGAATAAGTGGCTGCAACAGGAATAAAATGCGTTGACTTGGTCAGCCTATCGACAATGACCCAAATAGCATCAAACTTCTTCCGAGTCATCGGAAGTCCAGTAACAAAATCCATGGTAATCCTCTCCCACTTCCATTCAGGAAGCTCAATCCTCTGGAACAAACCATCAGGCCTCTGATGCTCATACTTGACCTGCTGACAGCTCAAACACCGAGCCACATATGCAACAATATCTTTCTTCATCCTACGCTACCAATAATGCTACCACAAGTCCTGATACATCTTCGCGGCGCCCGGGGGAATAGAATACTGCGAACTATGGGCCTCCACTAAGATCAAATCTCGAATCCCGTCGACATTGGGCACACAAACTCGCCCCTGCAACCTCAAAACACCATCATCATCTAAGGTCACCTTCGTAGCACCTCCACACTGCACCGTTTCACTCAGGACACACAAATGGGGATCATCAAACTGCCGATCACGGATACGCTCCAATAATGAAGAACGAGCGACCGTGCAGGCTAACACTCTGCTAGGCTCAGAAATGTCCAACCTCACAAGCCGATTGGCCAAAGCCTGAATATCCAAAGCAAGAGGTCTCTAGCTGACCGGAAAATAAGCAAGACTACCCATGCTGGCGGACTTCCTACTCAATGTATCGGCCACCATATTGGCGCTCCCCGGGTGGTACAAAATAGTATCATCATAATCCTTCAATAGCTCTAACCACCTCCGCTGCCTCAAGTTCAACTCCTTCTGCTTGAACAAGTATTGCAGACTCTTGTGATCAGTGTACACCTCACAAGGTACACCATATAAATAATGCCTCCAAATCTTAAAAGCATGAACAATGGCTGCCAACTCTAGATCATGAACCGGATAATTCTTCTCGTGGATCTTCAATTGCCTCGAAGCATAAGCAATGACTCTGCCATCCTGCATCAATACCGCACCAAGCCCAATACGGGAAGCATCACAATAAACTGTATAAGGCCCTGAGCCTGTGGGCAAAACCAATATCGGTGCCGTAGTCAGAGCTGTCTTGAGCTTCTGAAAGCTCTCCTCACACTCGTCTGACCACCTGAACTGGGCACCCTTCTGGGTCAACCTGGTCATCGGGGCTGCTATAGATGAAAATCCCTCCACGAACCAACGATAATAACCTGCTAACCCCAAGAAACTCCGAATCTCAGTCGTTGATGGTGGTTGAGGCCAGTTCTTGACTGCCTCAACCTTCTTCGGGTCTACCTGAATGCCCTCTACTGATACAACATGACCCAGAAATGCAACCGAACTCAACCAAAACTCATACTTTGAGAACTTAGCGTACAACTGACTATCCTTCAGAGTCTGAAGAACCATTCTGAGGTGCTGCTCATGCTCCTCTCGGCTGCGGGAGTACACCAGAATATCATCAATAAAGACTATCACGAACAAATCTAGATAAGGCCTGAACACTCGGTTCATCAACTCCATAAATGCTACTGGGGCATCGGTCAACCCAAATGATATGACCAAAAACTCATAATGCCCATACCGAGTGCGGAATGTCGTCTTAGGGACATCAGACGCCCTAATCCTCAGCTGATGGTGGTCAGATCTCAAGTCTATCTTGGAAAACACCTTCGCACCCTGAAGCTGGTCAAACAAATCATCAATCCTCGGCAGTGGATACTTGTTCTTTATCGTCACCTTGTTCAATTTCCGGTAATCAATGCACATCCTCATCGATCCATCCTTTTTCTTCACAAATAACAGTGGCGCACCCTAAAGAGAAACACTAAGACTGATAAAACCCTTCTCTAGCAAATCTTGCCACTGGTCCTTTAACCTTTTCAACTCTGGCGGGGCCATGCGATATGGCGGAATAGAAATGGGCTGCGTGCCTGGGGCCAGATCAATACAAAAATCAATATCCTTGTCGGGCGGCATGCCCGACAGGTCTGAAGGGAAAACCTCGGGGAACTCCCGAACAATAGGAACAGACTCAATAGAAGGAACCTTTGTGCTGGAATCACGAACATACGCCTGATAAGCTAGACACCTCTTCTCGACCATGCGTTGAGCCTTTACATATGAAATAACACTGCGGGTGGCATGACCTGGGGTCCCTCTCCACTCCAATCGGGGCAAATCTGGTAAAACCAAGGTCACGGTCTTGGCGTGATAATCAAAGATAGCATGATACGGGGACAACCAATCCATCCCCAATATAACATTGAAATCCATCATGTCTAAAAGCAATAAATCAACACGGGTCTCAAGACCCTTAAACACTACCACACAGGAACGATGAACTCAGTTGACCACTATAGAATCACCCACTGGTGTAGATACATAAACAGGGATACCCAAAGCATCACTAGGTATAGCTAGGTAGGGTGCAAAATAAGATGACACATATGAATACGTAGACCCATGGTCAAATAGCACTGAAGCATCCCTATCACAGACCAGAATAGTACCTGTAATAACAGCATCTGAGGACTCAGCCTCTGGCCTGGCTGGCAAAGCATAACACCGGGGTTGGGCCCCACCTCCCAGAACCGTGTCTCTGGGACGATCGGCTATTGGCTGAACTCTACCTCTGCCGGTCCGAGCTCCACCTCTACGGTCTCTACCTCCACCTTTATGATCCCTACCCCTGCCTCTAGCTAGCTGGGCAAGTTGTGGATCGCCTGATGCCTGAATCATGGGGCGAGGACCCTGCTGCTGAGAGCTGCCCGAGGCTCGAGGGCAAAACCTGACAATGTGGCCGGGGTCACCACAACCATAACAAGCCCTCGGCTGCTGCGACTGCTGGCCCTGTCGACTTGAATATCCTCCCCGGAAGCTCTGAAGTGGAGGTGCACTGATGGGCTGCTGATCAGAATAATGTTGCTGAGAACCACCACCGCCTAGAGTACCATGAGAAACCTGGAGAGCCGACTGAAAGGGTCTCGGTGAATAACCTCTACCATATGAATCCCCGCCTCCAGAAGAGGTACCACTGAACCTACTAGAATGACGAGGCCTCTTATCCGACACCTGACCACCTCACCGTGCAAGGGCCATCTCAACTCTGCGGGCCGTATTGGCCACCTCCTGAAAGGAAATCTCACTACTACCTCCCATGGCCATCTGGAGATGGATCGGCTGAATCAATACATCAATAAACCTCCGCACCCTCTCTCGCTCTGTGGGGAGTATAACAATATCATGGTGCGCCAAGTCAATAAAATGAGTCTCATACCGTGTAACTGTCATGGAGCCCTATTGGAGGCATACGAACTGCCTGCGAAGTGCCTCCCGCTGAGTGACTGGGAGAAACTTCTCCAAAAATAACTTCGCGAACTGATCCCATGTCAATGCTGGAGACCCTGCTGGTCTAGACAAACAATAATCCCTCCACCAAGTCTTGGCGGATCCTGCAAGCCGAAAGGTGGCAAAATCGACCCCGTTGGTCTGCACAATACCCATGGTCCTAAGGATCTCATGGCAGATGAATAAGAAATCCTGTGGATCCTCTGATGAAGCACCGCTGAAGGTGGTGGTGAAGAGATTGGAGAACCGATCAAGTCTCCACAAGGCATCCGAAGACATAGCCGCTCTATCGCCGGCCTGGGCTGCAATACCTGGCTGAGCTGTCACAGCTGGTTGAACTACTGGGACATGAGCCTGGGGAGCTACCTGCTCCGGAGTACGTGTAGTAGGAGTCTGAACCCCTCCTCCAGCCTGAGAAGTGGCTGGTGCTACTGGCAGAAAACCCGCTCTAGTGACACTCTCCATAAAGCCTTCCAATCTGATTAAAGCGTCCTGAAGATCTGGGGTGACCATGACCCCTCCTGGGACCTAAGCTAGGCCCACCGGAGTTGCTGGGGCTAGAACCTCCTCATCATAGTCAATATGAGGCTCCACCTCTGGGACTACTGCCCGGGGCTGAGCTCTGCCCCAGCCTTGGCCTTCGGCACGGCCTCGGCCTCTGCCCCTCGCAGGAGCTGCTACTGGGGGCTCGGGCTACTGCGCAGTAGAAGAGGAAGCACGTGTTCTCGCCATCTGCAAAATAACAGAGTAAAAAGACAATCAGTATTTGAGAAACAGAATCGCACGACAAGAAAGAACAAAAGTGAAACTTTTCCTAACTCCGTAGCCTCTGGGGGATAAATACAGACGTCTCCGTACCGATCCCTCTGACTCTACCAGTTGTGTACTGTTCCATTGAGTCCTTTAGGTGATTTTTGATGTTCTGAATCTCTGAAACAATTCGTGAGTCATTTTGGGTTGAAACGAGTTGAAATCCGGATATTTTAAAGCTGGTTCGAGTTTAATATTTGGGAAACATTGTTATATTGCTGGTTGAGTCGATTTCTGCTGCTATTTCCCCTATTGAATCACTGCTCCTGTTGTTTATTGCTGCTGTTGTTTCCTCCTGGACCTCCACTTTGGTTTTCTGATTTTGTTTTGCTGTATTAAGGTATGTGTTGACTTTTGAGTAGCATGTGAAATGCAAAGATGAAGTCATGTAACCAAGCTTGAGAAGAAATGATAACTGCTACCTGCTCTTTCGTCAAATAATTGCTAGATGTCATTATAATCCCTTTATATGTTCTTCAGTTTAGTCATCATGTGTAGTCATTTATATCATTAATATTGTATTTTTAATGTTTGGATTAGAACTTGCTTGAATGTAATGGTGCAGGACTGTTTGGATTTTTCTTATAGTGTGTTATTGATCAAGGAATAGGGTTCTTAAGTCTGAATTAGGCCTAGTTTTCATACCTCATATATTCAAATTCATTTATGCATAAATTTGGAACTTGGTTTACTGATTCCAGGGATTTCATGACTTAGTGTTGTTCGTATTCCTGCATAAACTCCTAATGTCTAAAAGGTTTTGAGCAGAATTTGTTTTTAAAATCAGATTTGAAAACCTTGAGTTTGGACTTAATGCTTACACTTGGTTTTTCTCAAAATTCAGTGTCGTGTAGTATTATTCAGAAGGGTGTGCAATTTGTACAATGACTTATAAGCGTAATTGGGATTCTTAGTGCATGTTTTGACCTCTAATGTGAATCACATATGTGCCATGAATGTCAGTATTGTTTATAAGTTAGGAGTTGTTTGGTTGAGTTTCTGTCACCTCAAATTGCAGTAGCATTAATTTGATTATCAACCTAGAATATATGAGATCTCGATTTGGGCTCTTATGATAAACCCATCCATTCCACCATGCATGTGTTCTTTTGTAATTGATTGTTGGGCCTCAAGCCAGGCCAAGCTCTGAAAAATGAAGTATAGATAGCCTTGTGATTAATAATCTGGGTTTGAACATTAATTTAAAAGTAACTATGATTCCTTTAAATCTTATTGAATTAGTTTAATTAGTGGAGGTATATTAGATGGAATATAGCTTATGGCCCTCCAAAGTTAGCTTAAATTCCCTTTTAAAATTGGAATTGAGGTGCGCCGCGCCGAATAAAATTTCAAATGCGTGGCCCTCATTTAACCATTTTTTAAAAATCCTTAGAACTCGAGGCGTTCCATTTAGCAAATGTCCATGGCCCTCGCAAAGTTAAAAATACGTAGTTGCTTTAGGCGCGTTATTTTAATAATATTACCTTCCTAAACTCGGGTGCACATTTACGTGACCCAAATCCAAATCTCAACAATGTTATATAAAATGTGTTGCGGACTGCGGGTGCATTTATGTGACGTGGTTCAAGACATATTTTAAATAACGTTGCAATTTTCTTTAAAAATAAATAAAAGCGATTAAAGGTTTAAAATTGCATCATAGGCTAGAACATGTATTAAAATCAGATAATGAGCCAATTATCATAGTTTAAGCGACCGTGCTAGAACCACGGAATCTGGGGGTGCCTAACACCTTCCCTCGGGTTAACAGAATTCCTTATTCAAAATTTCTGATTAGCAGACTTTCCAAGGAAAGTCGAAATTTTCTCGATTTGGGATTAAAATTAAACCGGAAACTTTGGACAACAAATAAACTATCCCAAGTGGCAACTCTTATAAATAAATAATCTCATTTCGAATATTGTCACTTAAAGTGGAAAAACTCTCTTATACTACCTTCGGGTGTGTAAAAAAAGAAGGTGTGATAATTAACTGGAAAAATATTTCTGTGCAAAACAAATAACCCCTAAGAGTTTGCGAAACAACAGACCTTTCGTAAAGAACAAAATCAAAAATCATTACGATCCCGAGATCTACAGCCACCTAAACTACTCCTGTTTGGAGAAGAAGGAATCAAGCTATAGATAGTAATTCATTTATTTGAATATTAATTAATCAATTATTCAGAAATATCATGTCATTTTGAAAATTTCCCATCACTTTGTAGATCTCTTTAGAGCTTTCTGGTGTTTGTTCATAATTATATTCATCACCTTCATAGTTTTTCACATTTTCCAAATTCTCGCTAATGCCTTTTCCAACACTTATATCCATCACCATATCTCTCTCTCTCTCTATATATATATATTTTGGCAACAATTCAATCTACCTTTAATTTATAATATACTGTATACACATAATATCAGCGCGGTCCAGGTTCATCTCCCGATCCTCGGACAGATGCCACAAAATTTTCAGTGTACTGAGGAAGGATACAAGGCTACAATGGAACGAGGAATGCACTGAGGCATTAAAGAAACTGAAGGCGTACCTATCCTCGCCACCACTGCTCATCAAAGCAAACCTAGGTGAGTATATACTAGTATATTTGGCGGTATCCGAAGTCGCCGTTAGCGTCGTCCTGGTCCGAAAAAACAAAGGTACGCAATCCCCTATTTACTATATTAGCAAAACTTTGGTAGATGCCGAAACGAGGTACACTCACCTCGAGAAACTAGCCTTGGCACTTGTCGTGGCCTCACGGAAGCTCAGAACGTATTTCCGATGCCACCCTATAAAGGTGATAACAACCTCCCCCCTGAGGGGCATTCTACATAAACCCGAGCTTTCGGGCAGGCTCGCAAAATGGGCCATAAAGCTCAGCGAGCACGACATAACCTACCACCCAAGGACCGCCATCAAGTCACAAGTGCTCGCCGACTTTGTCACCGACTTTAGCATAAGGATATTGCCAGAGGTAGAGCAAGAGGCCCTCCGCACCTCAGCTCATACCAACCTCTGGACCCTCTACACCGACGGTGCTGCGAACGCCTCGGGCTTGGGACTAGGACTCGTCCTCGAAGTCCCCACGGGCGAAGTGATTCGCCAGTCCATACGATGCCCGGAGATAACTAACAATGAAGCCGAGTATGAGGCTGTGATTGTAGGAATGAAATTATCCATCAAATACGGAGCCCGTCGACTCATCCTCCACTGCAACTCTCAACTCATCGTGAATCAAGTCACTGGGACTTACCAAACAAAAGAACAAAGACTGCAGAAATATCAGTCAGAAATTCATAAGCTGATGCCTGAGTTCGACGAATGTCTCTTCGAACAAATCCCCAAAGCACAAAACACCGAAGCAGGCAGCCTAGCCAAATTGGTCGCATCTACCAAAAATATCAACAAAGAAAACGTGGTTACATTCCTTCATTCAGCCATCGACCACGCCGAGGTATTTTCCTTACATTTAACTTGGGACTGGCGCAACCAGTTTGTGTCCTACCTATAGGATGGAATGCTCCCATGCGAAAAAAAAGAAGCCAAGAAACTCCGAGCGCAAGCTGCCCGGTACAGCCTTGTAAATCAAGATCTGTACAAAAGAATGTTTGGTAACCCCCTTGCCAAATGCCTCGGACCACATCAAACAAGGTGTGTATTAGAAGAAGTTCATGAAGGACATTACGGTTCCCATACAGGGAACCGTGTCCTCGTCCGGTGCCTCATCCGTGCCGGCTACTACTGGACCACTATGAAAAAAGAAGCGGCGGATTATGTCCGAAAATGCGAACAATGCCAAAAGTATGCCCCCATGATACATCGGCCAGGCGAACTCCTCCATTCAGTGACCTCGCCATGGCCATTCATAAAATGGGGAATGGACATAGTCGGTCCCCTGCCAGCAGGACGAGGAAAGGTACGCTTCTTGTTAGTTTTAACTGACTATTTTTCTAAGTGGGTGGAAGCAGGTGCGTACGCACAAATACACGAACAAGAAGTCATCACCTTTATATGGAAAAATATCATATGCCGTTTTGGCATCCCCAAAGAAATCAGCTGCGACAACGGGCCCCAGTTCGTTGTGTGAAAAACAATCGAGTTCTTTAAGAAATGGCACATCAAGCGGATACTTTCCACTCCATACCACCCCGCCGCTAACAGCCAAGTCGAGTCTTCCAACAAAATGATTTTGAACATACTAAAGAAAAAGCTCGAAGAAGCTAAGGGGCTATGGCCTGAATTGCTACCAGAAGTATTGTGGGCATACCGTACTACACCCAAGTGTAGTACGGGAGAAACACCGTATTCACTGGTCTATGGGATCGAAGCACTCATACCCGTTGAAGTCGGAGAACCAAGCCTGAGATATTCCGATATAAGCGGAGCGGGAAACAACGAAAGCAGGTTACAAGACCTAGACGAAGCCGAGGAGTGACGAGACGCAGCCCATATAAGGATGGTAGCCCAAAAACAACAGGCAGAAAGGTATTACAACAAGAAAGCCAAAGTAAGATCGTTCAAGGCAGGCGACTACGTCCTCAAGGCAAAAATATTGGCATCAAAGGACCCGAATGAGGGAAAATTAGGAACCAACTGGGACGGGCCATACAAAATCACAGCAACCGCGAACAAAGGAGCGTTCCGATTAGAAACAATAGAGGGAAAAACACTCCAAAATAATTGGAACGTCACCCACCTCAAACATTACCACTTTTAAGGTGTCTCCCTAGTCGTACTTTTTTTCCCTACTCCGAGTTTTGTCCCAATTGGGTTTTCTCGGGGAGGTTTTTAACGAGGCGGCAAAGGTGACATCCGGTGGTAGCAGGGCGCAGATTCACCACATCCACCAGTCGACACGGCCTCCAGACCAATGTGCTGAAGGGACTAAACTAATCATTCTCCATTGCATGAATAAGAATCTCTCCATTGTATGAACAAGAATCTCTCCATTGCAAGAATAAGAATCTCTCCATTGTATGAACAAGAATCTCTCCATTGTATGAATAAGAATTTCTCCCTTGTATGAACAAGAATCTCCCCACAGTGCGAACAAAGAATTTCACTATTGGATACTACTTCGACGACAACCGAAGCAACATCCTAAACGGCTAAGGCCATCGACATTGGTTCGGCCTCGTTCGAACAATGACAGATACTACTTCAACGACAGTCGAAGCAACATCCTAAATGGCTAAGGCCATCGATATTGGTTCGACCTCGTTCGAACAGCGACGGATACTACTTCGACGACAGTCGAAGCAACATCCTAAATGGCTAAGGCAATCGACATTGGTTCGGCCTCGTTCGAACATCGACGGATACTACTTCGACGGCAATTGAAGCAACATCCTAAACGGCTAAGGCTATGGACATTGGTTCGACCTCATTCGAACAACAACGGATACTACTTCGACGACAGTCAAAGCAACATCCTAAATGGCTAAGGCCATCGACATTGGTTCGACCTCGTTCGAACAGCGACGGATACTACTTCGACGACAGCCGAAGCAATATCCTAAACTGCTAAGGCCATTGACATTGGTTTGACCTCGTTCGAACAGTGACGGATACTACTTCGACGATAGTCGAAGCAATATCCTAAATGGATAAGGCCATCGATATTGGTTCAACCTCGTTTGAACAGCGACGAATACTACTTCGACGACAGCCGAAGCAACATCCTAAACGGCTAAGTCCATCGACATTGGTTCGACCTCATTCGAATAGCGATGGATACTACTTCGACGACAGTCGAAGCGACATCCTAAATGGCTAAGGCCATCGACATTGGTTCGAACTCGTTCGAACAGTGACGGATACTACTTCGACAAAAGTCAAAGCAACAACCTAAACGCCTAAGGTCATCAATATCGGTTTGACCTCATTCGAACGATGATGGATGCTACCTCAACAACAGTCGAAGCAACACCGTGATGGCCAAAGCCAACGACAACAGCCCGACCTCGTTAGAGTCACGACACAACCAAGTAATGATCGACGAAAATCTCTACAAAAATTAAGCAGTGCGACAAATGAACAAAAGCAAAGGTAAAAATTATATTACAGAAAAAATACATTTACATTTGCCCCCACGGACAAGTCCCAACATATTTTACAACCCAAAAAAGAAAAAAACCCCACATTACAAACTCACGACTGCTTGTCGCCCCCCAAAGGGTAAGCATTGTTAAACCAAAAACTAGAGTCAAGGTGGTTGACATCTTCAGAAGCATGCCCCTCCCCATTAGGGGCATCAGAGCAATAACCACAAGCATCACGAGCAACGCGGGCTTCGTCCCTCCTTGCTCGGACCTCTTCCTCAGTTGCCCGACCCGCGGCATGAAGCTCGCTATAAATATCGAGCTTAGCCTCCGCATAAATCCACATTTCATGTGCACTTCAATGTGCACTCATATCTAGTGAGGGGCGAGATGAGGAAGGCCGAGAAAGCCTGTTAACTTCCGCCACCCGAGCATCAAGTTCGGCAATCAGAGCCACCACCCTCCGCTGCAAGTCAGCGTTTTCCGCTGCCACCCCGCGACTTAAACTCAAGTTCGTCCTCCTTCGCACTGAGGATATTCTCCAACTCACTATTACGAGCCACGTTCCTCACCAGCCTGCTCTCATCCTCCTCCAGCTCAGTCCCAACGCGTTCTGACTGGGATGCCCTCATTCAACCTCCGCTCGATGCTTGGAGCAGTACGTATGATATTTTCTTAACGTCCTCTTAAAGAGGGCGGTCTATTTCTGCTCGCGGCACCCCCTGTCCACCTCCAGGATAAGGGTCAGAAAAAGAAGAAAGAAAGCTTAAGTAAGCATGCCTCAAGCCAATCTAACAAAACGCGGAAGGAAGAAATGGAATAGAAAAATACCTGCAAGGCCATGCCGGAAACCCCTCCGAGATAGCTCCGCATCCTCAACCGCCCTAAGCGTCTCGCTCTCAGGAGCAGCACATAACAGAGTCAGGCCCTGAACGGCCTACTCGCTATTTGAAAGCAAGTTGTAGGCTGTCGGGATCGTAATACGACGGTGAGAGCTATCGGTCGTCATCTCCACATGGGTAAGACCACCTACAAACTCGTCGACATCCTCTTGAGTGATGTCGGAGTCTGATTTCTCCACCTCGTCAGCGACCCCCTTAGGACGGGCCGACGACCCTCCCTCGGCAGGACGCACAGAACCAGTGTTTGGAGTGGTACCCCTCTACATAACCGACCTCCAGAACAAATAGCATTGCCCATAAATGAAGGCCTAGGCATCGGTCGCGGTACCTCACTCTCCTCGTCTTCAGAGGCCACCGCCTTCCCCTTCTCGAGCCGCCGTCATTTCCTTTCTGGTGACTCCTCCTCATCAGAAGCCTCCCGCGCCAGTGATGCCAACTCCCACATAACCATGGTCGTAGAGGTAACCCTCTATAAGGGGGAAGGAGACATGTCCCCCCGAACGGACTCAACCAACGTATCGTGGACGTCTGAAACAATGTTCGATTGTGCCGAAACGGGAACGATCGCTTTCTTCCTCGAAGCACCTCGACCTATCACCCAAATGAAAAGTAAGTGAGTAGGATCGCAGGGTTGACTAAGACAAGTAAAAAAACCGAAAATCTACCTGAAGGAACTTTGGGGCCATAACGCTCCATGAAGGCGGTCCAAGTGCGGGTCTCCTCCGCATAAGGTAATAGGCCGGTGACCCATCTCCTGAGGTTGGAAATGAGTCGGGGAGGATGAGCCATAACTGCAATGCGAGAGTTAGAATCACAACAGTTGCAAACAATAAGGAATAGAATAAACCACACTACTTACGTTTCGAGTTCCACCTCTCCGGGAACCCAGCAGGATTGGAAACCAGATGCTCAATCCTAATGTAAAAATATCGGCACCAAAACCCTCAACTAGCCCGATCGTCGATCTTGACTATCAATCCTCTCGTGCCACAGCTCTGCAAATGCACCATAGTCCCCCTTAAATAACAAGCACTAAACAATTGAAGGAGGTGGTGAACTGTGACCTCGCACCCGGCTAACTCCGCATACTTCGGCAATAACAGTAGTATCTTCAAAGTATACGGCGTAAGCTGAGTTGGGCAAATATTGTAAAATCGGCAGAATTCCTCTGCCAAGAGAGGAAGAGGAAGATTATAACCAATCGCAAAGGGATATTCATAAAAAGTGCAATATCCAGGTCGGTGAACATCTACATGATTCCCCTCCGCCAGAACCTTTTCTACATGGGCATGTGTGCCATATTTCACCTGCAAGTCATCTAAATGATTTTGTAGCGACAGGGAGGGCTCCAAAACTGGAACGGAGAATCTTTGTTGAAGTCACTACAGGTTGAGGTGTTCTACGACAGTAGCGTCTCTACGGTGAGAGGAGTCAAGCCCTCCTCTTCCTCCGCCCTTCTACGGTCAGAAGTCGGCGGCACGTTCGACAGGTCAGCCGCCAGGACCCTCTCATTACCCCTGTGAGGTTTAGGTATGATGTCAAAGAAGAAATAGTTACGCACAAAAGCAACCGGAGAAAGGTAAATTCTCGATCAAAAGCCCACCGGAAAGCAAGAGAGATACACTGAGAAAGGAGTGCCTCAACAAATGATCGAAAATCTGTAAAAAGTTAAACCTTCCCCCTATTTATAGGGTTGGGAAGCACCAGAATCAAAGAGGCATAATTTGAACCAGTGCGAAAAACCAAACGTCAGAGTTGTTGGTCCCTTGCCCCGAGGATACTCGCAATGATGACATTAGTGGGCATTGACATCGCACGGGGAGAAGCGTTATGTTTTGGTGATTAGACAGTCATGATGATTGTTTCGTACAGGTCACATCGTAACCCGTTTGGCAAGGTCAAACCCTCCCAAAACGAAGGTATCGGTTCCACCCCCTGAGGACGCTTCTCGTTGCGACCCTGACGCGCAGAGGGACTAACTGTATGGGATCGAATTTGACCCACCACGTCTATTAGCGAACACAACCGGTCGTGAGCACATCAATTCCGTAAGAAGAGCAGCTTGTGGGCAAAGCAGGGACGACCTTATGACCATGTTGGTTCTTAGATAGTATGTACTTAATTTATGTCTTTAAAGCATTTTTCTAGCTAAAAGCCCTTCCCTATATACGGGGAGAGGAGCTGTGTAAGAGGATGGAATGTTTTTAATGAATACAACCTTTCTCTAAAATGGCATTTGCTCTCTCATCTCTCTAGAATTTCAGTTCTCATATCCCTAATATTGTTTCCACCCTTTCTGATCTTACTAACGATCAACATCATTATTTATATCGATTACGGAGATTATCCTAGAGTTTATTAATCTCGATTACGATTTACCTCCTCAATTATATCGATTTATTTGCTCGAAAAGTATTGTTCAACTTTTGAGTCAAATACTTTATGTTATGTTCTTGCCTGGACAACTGTGACACAATCTTATTATTTCAAATACAAATGAAGGAGATGACTAGTGAGAGAAGAATGTCAGGGAGATGAAGAGATAAGAAGAATAAATCAGGGAAAAATTAATATGGATAGATATGTTTAGGTGAGAGAGAATCTTAAGAGAGATATATTAGGATATATTTTAGTGAGAGAATCTCAAGAGAAATATATTAGGAATACAAAAAGTTGTAGATTTTAAACTAAATTATATTTTATGGAATTTTCTAAAAGTAGTTGTTACTTATTTAAATAAGTTTTAATAAATTTTACGGATTTTTACATACCTATACTCTATTGTAAACTTTATTACCCCTACTCAAGTTTCACTTTAATTACCTCATATATACAAAATTATCAATTATGTCCATTTTTAGGATTTAAGGATAATTAATCAATTTCTACAATCCTTGTAACGTACAAATCCCACTCCCATTATGTTTCTCTTCGTATCCCACTTTCCCACATTTTTCTCTCTATACCCCAATTGTATCTTCAGTATCTCCCACCATTAATGCCTGTTTTCACTCTTCTTTCAAAAATTCCTCTATAGGTTTAATCTCTTCTTCAATGAAGAAGAAAATAGCTTCAAAGAACAACCCTAAAAAGGCAAAGGAGTCGACATTCCTATATTTGATTTGGGTGTTTTCTTAGAGAATTCACCCAAAAAATATTATTTGTTTGAATTGAGTATTATTGCAAAGAATTGAGAATTCTCTTTATGTCTCTCTGTCTCTCAACCCCTAATTTCAGTAATGTAAAGAAAAGAAAAAGAGAGCAGCAATTCCACCATTGACATCCATTAAAAAATTTTGAAGCTTTGAATTCGAATTTGGATTTTCAAAAATCATTATTTGTTTGGATTGGGTGTTGTTGCAAACAATTGGGAATATGGTTTGGAGTATATATCTCAATTTTGAGAGTGTTTTGGTGAAGATTAGACTTGATTTTGGCTGAATTTCAGATTGAATCTCGAAGAAGAAGAAGACAATGATATACATTATATTTACGAAATTGTAGTAATATTGTAGAAAACTATAAAAAAAAATTGCATTATTTTGTTTATATAATTTTTTAATTTAACTATTAAATGAAAGTTGAACAATATTGTATAAAATTTGTATTTAAGCTGTATGTTATTGTAGTTGTATTTAGCTGGGTGGAAATAATGTGTGAAAGTTGTGATAAGTTGTAGATAAACTGTAATATATATAATTAGTTGTATGAAATTTATTTTACTATGTATAAATCAAATACAAAATATATAAAGACATATTGTATTGTATTTAGGTGATATTATATTGTAGTTGCATATAATTGGATAAAAATAATGTATGAAAATTATTTTGTAGAAACTTGAAAGGGGGAGCACCCCTTGTTTTGTAGTGTAGATTCTACGAATAATTTGTAACTGTATAAATCTGAGTTGGTCAGGTTCTAACGAAAATAAACAATATTCCATGTAATTTTTTGTACGCTCACGTTAACCTGTGCTTATTAATTTTGCAAGTTTTCCATATTGATAATTTAAAGATTTCAAAAAAGGAAGCTAAAAGGTGAAATGCCAAAGCTGATAAAGCTCCACAAAGCATCAAATCTTAGGAGCTTTTTGAACAAACTTATATTCCTTGATCATAAGTTTTGCTAAAATAAATTTGAGATTTATTTTCAAAATTTATGTTTGACCATAAATTTTGCTCATATTTTGGCCAAATCCCAAATCAAAACTTTCAAATTCCAAAATCAGCTATTGAGCTAAATTTGGGTCAAAATCCCAAAACTTGGGAATTATATACATATTTTTTCAAAATAAAATTGGAAAATATATTTTGAAAACGTATGTCCAAAAATATTTTCATCTTCAAACCAAACTTCACCAAAATTAGATTTTTCGAAATAAATTTGAAATCTATGGTCAAACGCTAACTTAAACTTAAGGCTAGGAAATATAGTTGGTCAAAATAAGGTGCATTGAAGAACGTAATTTTCAAATGTTTATTTACTTTATCACGGATTCACGGGACTAAACATAAAGACGGGAAAGCACTAAAAAAAATTCCTATCAATTTGGAGAGAAGAGGGGAGAGAGGAGAAAAAAAAATGAGATGGCGTAACTAAATTCCTCGATTGAAAATACAAATAATAGATTATAAGACTTTTAAGGTGAATTGTATATATTTTGTAACTAAAGTATGTTTAGGTTGGGTAAATACCAAAACATGGACATTTTTCGTAATAAGGTTTCAAATAGCGCATAGGAAACAAAAAATCCTTAAATTTTATTGCGATGTCTAGCCTTTCACTGCATTTTAATTTAGAGGAGGCCCAAGTTGACGGGAGAAATTCAAAAATTGCCACATTTACAATTGGTCACTCAAAAATAGCCCAATTTCAAAAGTAATCGAAATTTATGCACTTTTCATGTAAAGATAAATCTGAGTTAAAACACTGTTCAAAACCCGAAAAATACGGCTGTATGTTATGCTGGAGTTTCAGCATAAGTACACTAGAACTCCAGTATAATGTAATGGAGTTCCAATAAAATATAACGATCCAGTATAATATGCTGGAAGTTCATACACAAGTGCTCGAATCTCTAGTATATGATGCTGGAATTTTCCGTGTGTTGAGTTCCAGCATAATATGCTGGAAGTTCATACACTGGTGCACCGAACTCCAGTATATTATGCTGGACCGATCTTTGTTGCAGCAAAATAGAGTCTATTTTTCATTAACTTGGTAAACACTGACTATTTTTGAATGACCATTTCGAAAATTGGCAAGTTCGTGCTAATTTTACTCTTTATACTCGAGGCTCAACTTTAGAGTAGAGTTCGTAACAGTTGAGATTATGTTTTTATTTTTTAGAAATAATATGTAGAATTTCAGATCATTATTCCTGTGAATAAGTAATTAATACAAATGACATGAACTTCCCCAAGAATATAGGCTACCGACTTGATTTTACGCTCCTCAAAGGGAGAATTAATCAGTTCACTAGAAAACAATCTTTTCACCAGCATCCATAAAATTGTAAGAGAAACAATTAGGAGGAAATCAAATTAAGATAAAAAGGAAAGCCTGTGGCTGGTAGCCATTCCCCTCCCTGAATGAAATTCCCAACTGTGAATTGACTGGCCTCAGCGGAACTGTTGATGACTCTATAACCAGGCCATTTCACTCTAGCACTAGTATTTGAACCTGGTCCTCTGTTCATGTACTCTCCATAGTAAAGTGTCTTCAATGCAAAATCACCATTCCATTCTAACCATCCAGCAGGCTCTATTAAGCTGCCAATGTACGACTGAAGAAAGACAGTTCTCGAATATTCTTTCCAGGGACGTCCTAGATAATTCTTGAATGATGATTGAACTGGAATTAAATCAGCATCAGCTTCCACTTTGCAGTTGAGGATTGAAATCCCAGTATTCTGGTTTGGATCTTCTCTTCCTTGGGCAGTGAAGAGGTTCTTCTGATTTGGGTCTGGTTTACGAGCGTATAAGTTACAGTTCTGGAGAACTACAGCTGCGTTACCAAAGATGAAATCGACCGTTCCATAAACGTCACAGTCGCGATAAAATTGACGAAGGGAATGGACGTAGAGGGTGTCTTGATATGCAACAAAGCTGCATTGGTAGAAAGCAGATAAGTCTGAGCTACTCCGAAGAGCTACTGCTTGGTGCTTGCTTGGTCCCGCATAGTTTTCAAAGGTGATGCCTTTTGCTACGAATCCTTTTCCCACAACGGCTGCATTAAAAGAGAATCATGAAATGTTAAACGAAAGAACTGGAACAACATATAGTAACAATCCAGATTCTTCTACCGTTGTAGTTCACAGTGGCGTAGTCACATATTCCCTCCGTTTCAATTTACGTGAACATGTTTGACTAGGCACGGCACGGAGTTTAAGAAAATGTGATTTTTTTTTAAATTTGTGGTCCTAAACAAGTCAAAAAGGGGACCAGAGTATTTGTGTGATTATAAAAGCTTCTCATTAAGGGTAAAATTGTAAGTTTAAGCTAAATTGTTTTCAAATTTAGAAAGGGATCATTCTTTTTGGAACTGACAAAAAAGGAAATAGATTCATATAAAATGGAACGGAGGGAGTATGTTAGAAGGGTGGTCAACCGAACACCTTTCGTCGAAAAGTTATACTGTATATATAAAAACTTATAATGTATATATAGGTCAAAAATAATTTATATATATATATATTTATTAAATTTTGAATATCTTTTATGAAATTTCTGACTTGGTCAATGGTCATTCACTTAATAGTTTTTTGAACTGATATTATATTCTGCAGAAAAATGTTAAGCAAAGACAATTGACTCAAGAAAGAACATGCAGGAACCAAATGTAGTATCAGGGATACGGTCACGCATAATGCGTCGTCGTTGCGTTTTTTAATTAATCAACAAAGCAAATTTATTTTCTCGAGCGCTCAAAGGAATTAATCTTTTATTGGGCTCCTAGAAACAGAACAGAATGGTAACTTTGTGGTGTTCAGGATTAATGTCGGGATTACGAGCAATTAAAAAAATAAAAAAGGAAAACAAGACGTCTTTTTGTGCACATGAGAGGACATGCAGACCTTCAACCAAAAAACTAAAAGAAATAAAGAGAGGGCAGACTCATTTTTTGACTTTAAATGGTTGGAATCGAGATATGTACAAACATACGTAATGAGTTCCGTTGGAAAAGGTGAAAATTATATTAAAACCTCACTAATGTACAGGCTGCACGTTGGGAACAAGAATTCGTGCAGTCTTAGCTGTATAAAATGGATCTGATATTAAGAATCCATTAAACAATTGCTGGATGTGTCACTTGGGTGTCCAGTAGTTTCCACCCAAAATTCCTTTGACAAAGGTCTAGGACAAATTTATTTTAACGTAACCTTATTAACTAAAGAGTTTAAAAAGATTAAACTACAAAATGAGGTAGAAATTCTTTATAGTCTTACATTATTTACTGAATAAAACTTAATGAGGCACAAGAAACATTCAAAGACATGCAGTGAACAAGATAAGCCCAAGAAATATTTTATATACTATATAGGTAGAACTTACCAACAGTGGCAGATCGGAAAGTAGTCCATCCATCGACATGATTCCGGTCACCCTTTATTTTTGTTTTTCCGATGCCATCTCCGACAAACATTATCATGGTTTTCTTCTTGTCTACCTCAAGGTATTCAAAATAAGATCCCTCCTTAATATAGATCACGAATCTTGTATTACTGGAGTTGGGTGCTGCACTTAAGGCCTCGTTAATAGTCGTGAAATTACCACTACCATCCTTTGCCACCACCAAATCGAACTTCGTCTGGTTTACTGGAGCTTGCAAAAGTGCCCTCTCTCGCCTCTTCAGCCATTTCGGGAACCCATTCTTCACAGCCCCGTACTCCGGAAATACTTCTCCAGAAGACGATACTGATGTCCTCTTAATTTTCTTGAGCATGGCGAGGGAGTTGCTGACATGGTGAGCAATTGTATGCAGATTGTCCTCCACGTAACGGGTTAAGTTATTCTTTGTACTGTAGAAGAGTCCATCGAGGCAAGTATCCTCATTGGTCATTGCGGCACTGAGAAGTGTTTGGATATCATTGTAGTGCTTTGACGCAGATTTCTTGGGGGAGAGATCAGTGAGGGCTGTTCTGAGCTCACCAATAGTTTCTCCCAAGAGTTCAACACAGTCTTGGAGTGCTCGTTTTTCAATAGGTTCCAGTTTGGGGACATGCCGACGAAGGTCGCTGCAGTTGTGGGCAGAGGCTCTGACCTCGCCCACTGCGACTTTTACTGTGGAAGAGATGATCTCTGCAATGGATTTACGGTGGAGATTTGGGAATGAGGAGAGAGTGGAAACACAAAGTTCTGGGTGGAGTGTTCCTTCGCAATGGTATTGTGCTATTTGGATGTTTTTGTGAACGTGAATACGAGGAGTCGTCGTTGCGACTGCTGTGGACGAAGATGAATTTGGATTGTTTAAGAGAAGGAAGAATGTGAGTAAGACGAGGGCTGTGGAAGCCAAGATAGTGAGTATCAGTGAAGGTTTATTTCTGATATTATACATTATATTCTTATAAAAGTAGGGATGTGATCCACAAGTTTCTAACTTTGTGACTGAAACAAGCAGCAGCAGATGCTCTCCCGCTTGAACAAGTATATATACAAGTAGGGTGAGGGAGAGCTAGGGTCGTGGAAAGGAATACCTTATATATACGAACACAATTCAACTGAATTTATAACTTTAAATATATGTATAAAAGTTCATTAAAATTGCAAAAAAATAATAGATATGGACCTATAATTTTAAAAACGGAAAAGGCCTAAAAATGCCACTCAACTTTCAGAAATGGTTTATCCATGCCATCCATTAAAAAATTGCTATTTTCATGCCACTGCCGTTAAAGAAATGACTCATCCCTGCTGTTAGCCCCTTGACAATGATCCTCGGCAGGTGTGGGTTGTGACAAGTATTTTAATGATGGACTTGACACAAAACCTGAAAATTGGGGCAACATCATGACGGGCAGCTCGGCATGACGGACTATGCGGGGCATGACAAAGGCACCTTGAACGAAAGCAAGGCGCATATTACTTAGACGTGCGGGTTGGCAAAGCAATGGCAAGGCAAAGCCATGTCAAGCAGGGGCAAAGACATGGCCAAATAAGGCAAGGCAATGCGGGACAAGCAACGGTAATTGATGCGGGCAAATTTGATCAAGTTGGGGGCAACTTGACATGAGCGGGCAACTGTGACAAGGAACGTGTGCGGCTAAGTCGATGGCTGACGAGCTGTGGCAATGGCATTGGCGTGGAGTAGTGTCAAGGGCAAGGCTGGGCGCAATGCCAGCCTTGGCACAAAGAGCTGGGCGAAATTCAGCACAAGTTGTGCACAAGCAGGAGTTTGAAAAGCATGTGCCAAGCACATGGGGAGCAGTTGGCAGTTGCAACCTCCTCCAAGACATGCTGATCATGGCCTAAAATTGTGCCCACATTTTTGTACATGTCCTAAATTATTTGCCCATCAGTTGGGGCTTGTCAACTGATTGTAGCCTTATAAATATGTGCCTAGGGTGGTCAAAAACGGGCAAAACTTAGCTTTGGAATATTGTGTTAGCCAAAATTCGTCTAAGTCATTTCCTAAGGGTGGGAAATCATTTTGGCGCAGGGAATTAGGGAATTCTTTGTCTTGGCCATAGGGTTGGCATTTGTGTTCTTGTATTCACTTTATTAATACAAGTTGGGAAGAAATTCCTGTATATCGTGTGCCTTTTACTGTTTTTGCTGCCTACTTTCATTCTATGTTCAAAACGTCCCTAAAAATAAACTAAGTGTTGGAAAGGCTGAAATCAAGGCTGGGCTTGATTGCCGCATGGAGGTGAACCTCAGGCAGAAGTCGAGTGACATAAAACACCCCCGTGACACTTGCCATTATTGACTAACGGCTCAATTTTTATTTGGCCCATCCATGCCACTGCTGTTAGTCAATAATGGCATGGATGAGCCATTTCTTTAATGGCAGTAGCATGAAATGAGTATTTTTTTAACGGATGACATGGATAGACCATTTCTGAAAGTTGAGTGGCATTTTTAGGCCTTTTCCGTTTTAAAAATATAATGAGTTGAATGGTAGTCAAAGATTGATCTTATAAACTTTAAATTCTGGATTCGCCCATGTTTAATAGTATATATTACATGGATAGATTGCTGGCCGGTGAGGAATACAATAGAGGAAGTAACTAAACGAGGGCTAGCGTTTCCCTTTACTTTTGGATCTCACACATTACTTGCATGGCGTTGGACACCAAAATATAGACAAAACCTGATCAATTGGCAGTGCAAGGTGCCTGGCATCAGCTGGTGGAGAGTTGGACATCTTCACCTTGATCTTGTTTAAATAAATATTCAGCTTTAGGATATATAGTAACAAATTTAAGAAACCTTTGTCAGGCAGAAGTTTCCATTTTTTAAATACAGAAATTAAATTAGACAGACTTTTAATTTGGGCAGCAGAGAACAGTAGATGCAATTCTAGGGTAATTAAGAAATTAAAGTCATGAGATACAAACATTTAGCATAACATCATAAGATCTCAATATTATTTGCAAATTAAATTAATCTTCTTTCGGGAATACGTTTTCGCCGTCTGGAATCAGCTCCACGCGACAGTGCAACAGCTGTTTGGAATTAATGGAAATGGAGTAAATAGTACTTGTATCAGATTAATTAAGCACTCTTAACCCATGATGTTGCTCGTCTGGAATTTATCACATCACATGTCTGCTGACAGTTGCAGCTGAAACAACAACCTTATTAACTAGTCTTATTTTAGTTGTAATTTATTTTCCAATTAGCTAGAAAGAATTGTTCCAGATAAGAAATCAGATATGCTCTCTACTTCCAATGACATACATTTAATTGGCCTATTTTTTTGGTAATTAAATGATTTTATTTACCAAATATAAGTATTTACAGACTAAACAAACTGAGACTATCTTCTATCTTTGCTCCCGTTGGACATGAAGCCCCAGCTAGGATTGATTGTTTTAACTTCAATACCACACGGGGGGGGGGGGGGGGAGATGATTT
>MU759900.1:45839-69063 GCA_026770625.1 Nicotiana glauca
CTTAAACTAATCATGGAAGGACCTGATTCTTCTACGTGTTCCTTAACCTACTATTGCTGAAATAGTAAACACGGAAAGTAAAGAACACAAGTTTTTTATGTGGAAAACACATGGCCCAAAAGGTGAAAAAACCACGATCTACTTCTCAATTGGATTTCCCCAAACTCTCCACTAAATCATCGAGCCAAAAACTGCATTTATAAAATACTTTTGTAAACCTAGGCTTAACTCTAATCCCGTTGTGGCAAACAATCTCTAACTGTTGTGACAACTTTAAGTTAACTCTAACTTGAATACTCTGAGTACCTATTACAATTGCCTTTAGATAAAGCTGAAAGGTATAATATGAAAACACCTACTACAATTGAACTAGAATAAAAGACAGACACTTGGAACTAGTTCTTTTATCTGGTTCATGTAGCTTCAGATTTGAAAACTTGAATCACACACGAATTGCTTGCAAAATGTCTTGCTATTTTGCTCTCAATTCCTGTTTAACTTCTGCATTTGTGCGTACCTGTAAAATGAGAACATCTGCAACATATAGAGTTAGTAGATTAATAAATAACTAGAGTTCTAATGCTACTCTCCCTTGGTGGAAGAGTTCTAGTAGATTTCAACTTCTAACTCCTTCTCTATCTTGGATAATGTTCTCTTTGAGTAAGGAGTCCTTCTCCTTATAAACTATGCAACTTTTTCGATCAAGAGATATCAGTTATACCAAGTTAAGCCACGCGTATCCCACGTGATCGAATCTGCCCGTGTCTATGCATACAAGGGATGGACCTGGTTTATTCCCCTGAGCTTCATTTGTCAATCTTCAAAACAAACATTCACTTATGCCAACAAATTCCCCATTTTTGATGATGACAAACTCTGTACTTTCAGAAGCTTAGGCCATGTTGCAACTGATCTCTACATCAACACAATGTTAGAACATTTTACCTTTTTATCACTTCATCAAGGAACATGTTTATTACGTTATAAACATCACTTGTTCAAAAGCACAACCTCTTTTTCATTAGGTTATAAACATCACTTGTTCAAAAGCACAACCTCATTTTTCCTTTTGGCATCATCAAAAAGTTGTATAAAATATGTGAGAACCAGATTTTAAAACTTACTCATGGCCACTAGACTACTTGAAATGCAAACGGATTAATATTCATAGATCAAGCTAAGAATTTTAACCATCAAAGAAATAAAGACAAACAGTTAGAGAAAAAAATATTAAATTTCATTGATGATTGATAAGATTCTACCACAAAGCATAAGATGAAATAAAAATATTAGAAATATGAGCAAAAACAAAAAAAATCCCGAATTAGGTCATTAGTTGATCTACACTAGGCTAGGAGGCTTCAGGCCGGGAAGAACTAGGTGCTTGATTTTTGGGTTGGAGAAGTTTCAGCATATCTTGAAGAATGCCATCATTTTTCTCCTTTTCTCTTGCCAGCTCAGTTCTAAGAGCATCTCTCTCAATCTCTACCTCAACCAAACTTTTCTTCAGCCTCTCAATCCCAACATCCTTTGCCCCACTCTCTTGCACCAAGGCTCTGAGCTTGCTATTGACTGATGCCTTCTTGGATGAACCAGGTTCATTAGGAGTGGCATGGACCTCATAGTCAGAAGTAATAAGAGTTTTTACCCCAAAGTAATCTTTGCTTGTAGCCATATCCCACTTCTTCAGAGGCACCTTAAAATGTGCAAGCACAACTGTAAAAATGAAGCCATAGGGAATGGCATGAGACTTGGTGCCACTTATAACCCTATCAATAAGCTGGATTATATATCCAGGCCAATTAATCTGCCTCCCACTGTCCAAACACTCCATGAGGACCAAGTCCATGAAGCTTGCAATGTGCCTCATTTCCTGTCTTGGTAGAACGCATTTGTTGACGAATTCAAACAACACTTTTTGGGGTGGCGTCATCTCACTCTTGTACACAGATCATTATTGTCACCAAATTTTCTGGTATTGGCAAGAGTAGTATGAAGATTTTCTAGGCTTGGCCACTTAAGCTTTTTGTAGTCATTGTACCCCTCAGTAGGTACATCTAGAATTTCACCCAACTCCTTCACATTGAAAGAGATTTGCACCCCTTTTACCAAGCTGGTAACACGTCCATCCATCACTACAGCATTTGCCATAAATTCAACAATTTCACTCCTGGCCAACCTTCCATCCATCTGAAGGACCATGTCCTTCCAGCCTTGCAGTTCCAATTTCTCCAACAACGATACCATCCCTTCCTCCTCCAAATCCCTGAGGAGTCTACCCTTCAGAATTGTCCTCTTGCCAAACTTGGACATCTTGTCCTTCTCAGTATCGGAATCATCTTCCTCTTCCTCTCCACTCCATTCTTCTTCCTCATAAATTTTTACTTATTTAGTTTTCATTGCAGACCTATTCCTTTTTGCCAGGGTGGATGGTTTAGCAGATTTTAACTTAGAAGTAGACTTCATAGTGGAAGTCTTGGCTTTCTTGGGTTTGGGAATCTGAACCTCCACTTCTCCAATCACATCTTAATCTTGATGGACCAGGTCCATCTCATCAACGTTAACAACCTCAACATGCTCACCCACCTTCTTCTTCCCTTTTTTAATCCTTTTTCTTTTGCTTTCTTCTAAGGCTCTTTGGAAATCTGCCACATTCTAATTTAGCTGACTTCTTGTGGCTCTTCCTCTTATGGGAGGAATTTCAATAGTGTCAGAAGGGGAATCCTTCCTTTTCTTATTAGCCCTAGCAGTGTCAAGGGTCTTAGCCTTGGAAGTTCTCTTTTTCTTTGGGTTGTAGCTCTCACTTACTTTCTTCAATAGGTCTGCGAGGGTCTCTTCTACTGATGAACCAGGTTCATCTGCATTTTGCCCAATTTTAACTAGCCCTTCAGCATCTTTGCCAGACCTACTTCCCCCTGTTTCTTGACACTTTCCTCCACTGTACCAGATTCTGCTCACAAATAGCCATTATCCCCGCATCAAGAGTGGGTGAAGAATCAACCACTCTTTTACCCATTTCCCTTTCTTCACTATGAGCACCCTCACTCAACTTTTCTTTTTCCTTTTTATTTTTACCACCAATCCTTTTGGACTCAGAATATTCTACACCAACCACAGATCCAACCAGAATAAACTTGTTCTCCAGATACTTAGCTAACTCAGAAATGACTTCAGTAGTAGTATTTGGGCCAAATGTTACCTGTCCTTTATCAGAAGACCCTGTTTCTTCCCCCTCAGTAGTAGACTTGAAGGATTCTTCAAAACTCTAGGGTTCTTAGGCTTGGCTAGCTTTCAATTGAGTGTCTAATTTCTTTGATAATTCACTCCCAGCCACTTTCTTGCGAGAAAACATCTTAACTCTTCTTTTCTTAGGCTGATGAGTGGTTGAAGATGAGGTGCATGGTGGGGCTGTGCCGGGATTGTCAGAAGGGATAGTCATTGCTATGCTTGGTTCTAGAAGAAAAAGAGAGGTAGATTGAAATTTGGAGAATGAGAGACGATGGAGAGTATTTCTACGGCTTGAAAATTTTAGAGTGAAGACAGGGAAGATGATGATTAGTTTAAAGGGGGTAAATAACGGGTGACGATAGGCTTTTCAGACTCTTAGAAGTCTAATAAAATTGAATGTTAGTCTTGAAAAATATCTAGGTTGCTTAATTCGGTTGGGAGTCTTTGAACAGAACTGGGTAACCTGAAACAGATAAGTGTCGCGTCCCCTTTTTCCTTCGCGGAATCGGGTTTATGACATTTTGATTGGGACAACTCTTTCCTTTATGGAAAGGGGTTTTGCAATTCTGAAGAGTCGCCACCTAATGATTTTAAGGTGCGTTATGGCACCTATAAGGTTCATTTCTAACGATGTTTGATAACCAGAGATAGGGTAAGGGCTTGAAATTATCCTAAGGGGAAAGTGTTAGGCACCCCTCAGGATCCACTAATGTGGTTCCCGGCCATACAGTTTTTGAGAATTTGTACAATTAGCAAATAAGCAAGTAGGGCTCAAATAGTAGGGGACTTAAGTTTAAACACATAAGCGTAAGAAAATGACTAACTAAAAAAGCTAAGTTTTGAAAAGGATTACAAATTAAGCATATTTACGAATATAAAGAGGTGTCCTAGGTTTGTTTATAATATGGATCACATCAATGCAATACCCGGTATGACGCTCCTCAAAGAAGGGCTACACGTGATATTAATACACCGGTCATTTTATTCATATCTACCCTTTCCCGCCCCGTGAAGTTAAGTAAAGCGAAGGTTGGTCTCAATGCCTATTGCATGTTGTTACCCGTCCCTTCCTATTAGTCCCGGAGGAATTTAGGACTCCTATCCTATAAGAAGGCGGTTCTAGGCAGTCTCTCAGGTTTAAAGGCAAAACACTAAGTGACAAACAAGAACATATAAGAGTGCATTTAAAGGGGAAAACACATAAACAAGTAGAAGTCTCAGATATACCTCCACAAAGAATGCACATAGACAGCATGACTGATACACAACTAAGGTCCATGTTCCGGTCCTAACAAAGGTTTAAGTGATAACAATGAACTAGATTCACCACATGACTTAGAAAAAAAGTCTGTATCAGATTTGCCTACTGATTTTAACAGGTTGACAGTTAAACAAGGATAGTTCTGGTTTTTATACAAATTATTACCTAAGGCTTGCCTAGGCGTAAAGCAATATGCAACAGTTATTCAGAATTATTAAAAGACAATTTGGAAATTATTTTACCCTAAGAGCATGCTGTTCTAGTTTATACGAATGCAGAGACTATTATTAGTTATATTAAACAGGATAATCAAGTGTGAAGCTGTTTTTACCTCTTTTATAATCAGCAGTTTACACTAAGTGTGAATGCGAGTACGAATAAGATCCTTAAATATGGTATGTAAGATGCATGTATAAAATTTATGAGGTAGAATTCCTAGAGCAAGATTTCTAAATGCATATAGCATGATTACAGAATTTCCTAAGAGCAGGATTTTAAAGTGATAGACATAAAACATGGATTGATGAATGAGATGCTGAAGCAAGAAACATGGGTCCTAGAGTATGATTCCTAATGCACGTACAAATCCTAAGCATGGTTTCTATTGCACAATTAGGAATATAACCCTAATAATATGTTTTCTACCCTTAACAATTATAGCATACATATGTACCCCATCCATTTTCACTAGCCACCCAAATACTTGTTTACAAATTATTACAGACCATGTGAGTAAATTACATAAGGAGAAAATGAAAAATAAGAAGCTACACTATAAGAAGCCTGATTAGGAATTCCTCTTTGAGTTATGTAATCAATCACCTCAAGTGTCAAGATTGTTCATAGCTTTCCCTCATATCTAGGTGTATCAGAGTTCCCTAAGGACCTCAAGAGATATCGGGTAGAGCTCACACCCAGATTTCATAGCCAAGACAGAGTGAGTGCAGTTTGGAAAGGCCAGCTTTCATGTGTCCAAGTGCAGAGGGAGCTCAAGGGTCCCAAAACAAAGCTCAAACAAAAAGGGAGAGAACCGGGTATTCTAAGAGTATAGTGAAAGTGCAGAATACATGTTTGAAAGGAATTCATTTAAAAACTAGACTGACAAGTCCATTTTGAAAGAAATGAGTAACAAAGATGATTGAACGCAGTTGTAGTATTAAAAAAACTCAAACACCTTAAGGTGGGATCACACACATAATCAGTAGTCACATAGGGTGCCAAGGGATTTGGGGATACACAGATATTTGACTGTAAACACATAACCCCATAAAGGGTTTTACAATTGGTTTGAACATGCTCAGCAATAGCTGATACTGGCATAATCACAAACCAGTCAGAAAGAACATAAGCACATGGAATGGATAGGGATTTGGGATTCATAAGATGGTAAGCACACAGTAAGTGATTGACAAGGAATGCTTTGAAACACACATAAGGGAATGCATTAATCAAAAGGGTAGGGGAGACATAGCAGCATGTTAGTAATGTGTAGCAGCATGTTAGTAATGTAACTCAACTACAGGTTTCACAACAGAACCATAAGTAGAAGTAGACCAGCAATGAGAGAAACTGAAACAATAAGAGAAGCATGTTATTGTTGAGGCTTTAAATTAAACTAGGACATGCCAGTTAAGGAAGCAAAGTGCAAAAAAGTAAAGCAAGTAGAACTCCACAGTCTAGCCTTGGCTTTCAGCCGGCTAGACAAACAGTGGCACAAGTAGTAGGGAAAGAAGAGAGAGTTTGAGTGTGTATGTGTGTGTTCTGAACTAATTGTTCGTGTGTTGTTAATGAAAGACTTAGGGTATTTATAGCTTTGAAAAATAGGTAGAAATTAAGGTAACAAGTAAAGGTTCCGCACAAATATGGAAGTAATCACAATTATAATCCCATTAATAAAAGTACTCCCCTTTAAACAAGGAATTACAACTTAACGGATACTAATAGGTATAACTTAAGGAAAGAAAATCAGTTTGAGAAAGATTGGTTTTTACCGTATAAGGGATAGTAAAAGTATAGAGTGTATAATTGAGTCTAAATACAAAATATACTTAATTTGAGGGAATGATTCAGCAAGAATGAAGCACCATAGTAAATAAGGGAATGGAATCAATCAACTTAAACAAACGAGTAAAATTTTAGGGGTTTATAAGAAAACCTTGCAATCAAACCGTGATTTAAAAAAAATCAGGATCAATCCAGAGGGAGTAATGATTTTGCACTTCGACATATAAATAGAGAAGAATGAACATGCATATAAGACATGCAAGGTCAACTATATCGATAAAAAGGAAACAAGCGAGGAATAAACTAGATGAACACAATCACACAGAAGTCACACGAGTAGGCTGAGCACTCCGTAGCAAAAGAACCCACTCGAAGCATAGTAATTAGCAAAGTCAGGTAGTCATGGATAACACATTGAAACAAAATAAAGAAACCAGTCTAACACACAACAACAGGTAAAAGAGATCAGACCAACACACAGAAACAAGTAAAGAAAGTCTTTAAAATTCACAGTAACAAGTGAAAAAAGTCTTTAAGAAATTAGAGTTTTAACAGAGTTGAGTTAAAAGCGGTAAGTACTCAGAATCAATCAAGATAAACAAAGAAAAGGGTCTAACCATAAAGAACTCAATCGAAACAGGTATACATACAAAATAAACAAAGACAATTCTAGAACCCCAGATAAAACCAAAAATACTTAGGGTTTTCAACATGATAAATCAGGTAGGAGAAAAACACAAACAAACCGTTGAAACATAGTAAAATCATATGACAATGCTGAAAATCAGTCTTTTAAAAGAGGTTAAGAAAACCCTAATCTTGAAGACGGAGAGTCACTTTGAAAAAAATTGGAAAACCTTTGAGGAAAACACAAAAAGGTTCATAATATACATAGATCTAAGAGAGATTTGAAATAAAATCAGAAAATCTTTGAAGTTAGGGTTTCAGAGAACTCAAAGAAAGTGAGAAAACCTTGAAAAGCTACTGGTTTAGCCAAAAAAAATCACAGATCTTACTCGAACAACCATGGATGTCCGAAAAATGGCATGGGAAACCATGGGAGGCGGGTGAACCGCCTATGGTTCACTTGAAGGCCTCAAAACGATGACACACGTTCAAGAAGGAGCCATGAGGCTGGTAGGTGGTGAGACCACCAGGGATTCAGGTAGGGAGATAGCCGGAGAAGGTGGATAAGGTTCATCGGAGAGGAGGGGGGGAGAAGGTTCTAAAGAGAACCAGAGATAGAGAGAGAGAGAGAGATGGAGTTGGTTGAGTGAAGAATGAGAGGGTTTGGGGGGGGGGAGGGGGGGGTTATTTAGGTTTTGGAAGGGGGAAGGGGGAGCATTGATCTGAATGATCAACGGTCACAATTAAATGAGGTAGGTGGGTCGGGCATGGCTTGGGTTTGGGCTTGGGTCCGGTGGGTTTTTCAATTGGGTTGGGGGTCTGTTTGATGTCGGTTAGATTTTAAAGCCAATTTTGGCTATAAGTTAAATAGCCATTTTTTCCCATTTTATTTATTTATTAAAAATAGTAAATAGTTTCTGAAAATTGATTTAAAGGGCTAAAATAATTTATAATACATAATTAATAATTTAAAAATACATGATCCAATTTTATGCGTATAAAACATAGTTAAATCTAAAAAGTCTAGTATTGTAATTATGTGTAATTTAGCTTAAAATAATACTATATAAAATTGAAAAAATTACTTCAGTCATATTTTGGCATAAATATAGAAATTCAATAGATGAATTATCAAAAAATAATAATTTTAGAAATAATTCCTGGGGATTTTATGGATAAAAAGGGAGAAAATAAATCAATTTAAACCTCTAAAATTATGAAAAAAATAATAGAATACTTGGACATGCTTATATATGCATATATATGCTATTTTGAAGATATTTTGCATATCGAAAATATATAGGAAAAAATTATGTATCAACAGCGGCCCTTCTTTACCTGGGAAGAATGAAAGAGTTTTCGGGTGAAGAAATGATGACCAATTTTGACCGAGCGAAATGGTATGAAGAGATTGGGTCGCACCTTGGCTTCTGAGCTACTTACATATCCCTAATTTTACAGGAATTAGTCCATATGTAGTTTAGGATTCATCGGCGAAGTATACCAATGAGGCGATTTTCAAGAAGGAATGTAACATCTAGGGTTGTGTGAGTGGATGGTTTACGGGAATGGTTGGGTTTGATATGGCTGCAGGAACTGGAGCGGGATCGCTCTTGCTGGGATAGCCGTTGATCGTCATTTCACCTACAAACAGAAGCAATACAAGCGTATACGGTTCATAAATTTAAACATGATGCAAATTCCCGTTGGACTATGAATGTCATGTTTGTACGATGAAGATGATGTCCTTAAATCTTGATGTCCTAGGCCATGGGTTGTATGATAAGGGATTCGCAGGCCATGAAATGATGTTCTCGGGCTATGAGAATGGTGCCTCCGAACCATGACGCCTTTGAAAATAATATGCAAAGTTTGAAAGAGATCCTCAGGCCATGACATAGTGTTCTCGGGCTATGAAGATGGTGCCCCTGAACGATGACGCCTTTGGATGAGTTGGCGATATTTCAGCCCATGAAGGATGCAGTATGTGGCGATCTTTTAGCCATGCAGGTGTAGTATGTGGCGATCTTTCAGCCGTGCAGTGCAGTATGAGGCGATCTTTCAGCCGTGCAGGTGGAGTATGTGGCGATCTTTCAGCCGTGCAGGTGTAGTATGTGGCGATCTTTCAGCTGTGCAGGTGTAGTATGTGGCGATCTTTCAGCCGTGCAAATACAGTATGAGGAGATCTTTCAGTAGCAGGTATAGAGGGAGGTAGAACTTAGCCTCGGAAGGCAGAATGGTAGCCTTATGCAATGCGGATGCAGATGGAGACAGTATTTAGTCTCGGAAGGCAGAGTGGTAGACTTATGCAGGTTGGAAGGCAGAATGGTAGCCTTATGAAATGCGGATGCAGATGGAAATCGCGTTTACTCTCGGAAGGCAGAATGGTAGCCTTATGCAAGTTGGAAGGCTGAATGGTAACCTTATGCAATGCAGATGCAAATGGAGACAACGTTTAGTCTCGGAAGGGAGAATGGTAGCCTTATGCAAGTGGGAAGGCAGAATGGTAGCCTTATGCAATGCAGATGCAAATGGAGACAATGTTTAGTCTCGGAAGGCAGAATAGTAGTCTTATGCAAGAAGTAGAATAACCAATGGCAGTAGAGTTTTCTTAGCTAATAGCAGATTGCGGCATTATGATTATTGGGATCATTGTGACATACGGGACATCACTATTGTGTGCTAATAGAAAATTTTGGCAAGTGCAACGGTTCTGAGAATCGTACTCTTGAACAATGTTTGTTCCATGGGCGTACAATATGTTTAATGATTTCGCAGTCCCAGTTCCTGCATCCAAAGAAAAATCATGAGTTTTGTAAGGGGGAAGGTTAGTTCGTATCCCCGCTGGCTTCGCTTGACTCGTTCGGCTTTGATCTGGTGATACCGTCTGTATCATTGGGGTAGCGTTGCTAAACAAAGTAGTTTCAATAATAGGCATGCACGATTTTGTAAAAGTATGACATAAATGTATAATTAAAAATAGCTTTTAGATGAACCGACGACTGTGACGTAGTTCAGGACATTGCAACCTTTCATGCTATGAAAGTTTGAGGGTCCTCCTCAAAATTCTTCCCTAGTTTGATGGGTTAATACTTCTGACTTCCACTCGTGCAGTGATCGGCTGAAATTATTCAGAATTTTGAGGGTCCTCCTCAAAATTCTACCCCAATTTCTAATTGCGGGGAGGGGGGAGCAGGGATGAAATTATATTAAATTGTGGCTGAACTCATAGGGCTGCCTACATATTCCCTCTTAAACAGGAATCAGGTCAGGCGTAGTTCAATTTACATCATATGAGGAAAGCGTAAAGATTACACATAGTAACGCTTGACTGTATCTGAATTAATCGGCTTTGACCAGACTTCTCTGTCTATTTCTGCAAGTATGAGGGCTCCTCCTATCAAAACCCGATGAACCATGTATGGGCCCTGCCAGTTGGGAGAGAAATTCCCTTTGGCTTCATCTTAATATGAAAAAAATTTCTTCAACACCAGCTGCCCCGCTATCAATTGTCTTGGCTTAACTCTTTTGTGGAAGGCTCTGGACATTCTATTCTGGTAGAGTTGACCATGGCAAATTGTGTTCATTATCTTTTTGTCTATAAGAGTTAATTGCTCATAAACTTTTTACCCACTCTGCGTCGTCGAGCTCAGCTTCTTGTATGATCCTTAGGGAAGGAATTTCTACCTCGACAGGAAAGGTAGCCTATGTACCGTAAACCAACATGTAGGGGGTTGCCCCAGTTAATGTGCGGACTGTGGTACAATACCCTAATAGAGCAAATGATAACTTCTCGTGCTAGTGTTTATGCTTCTCTATCATTTTCTTTAATATCTTCTTGATATTCTTGTTGGCGGCTTCTACAGCTTCATTCATCTAAGGCCTGTAGGCTGTGGAATTCTTGTGTTTCATTTTGAAAGTTTTGCACATAGCTTTTGTCAAATCGCTGTTGAGGTTGGAGCCATTATCAGTAATGATTGACTCTGGAATCCCGAATCGACAAACAATGCGGTCGCAAACAAAGTCTGCCACAACGTTCTTAGTCACTGCTTTGTAGGATGCTGCTTTGACCCATTTGGTGAAATAGTCTATGGCTACTAGGATAAACCTGTGTCCATTGGAAGCGGCAGACTTGTTTGGTCTAATAACGTCCATTCCCCAGGTGGAGAACAGCCACAATGAGCTTGTTGTATTAAGCTCGCTTGGAGGTACCTTTATCATGTCTGCATGTATCTGACAACGGTGACATTTTTGAATATATTGGATGCAGTCTATTTCCATAGTCATCCAAAAGTAACCAGCTCGGAGTATCTTCTTTGCTAAGAAGAAAACGTTCATATGTGGACCGCATGCTTCCTTTGCATCGACACATCTCAATAATCCTAAATTGGGAGTCCTCCTATACAGGATTCCTCCGCTGTGAAAGAAGTTGTTGGACAATCTCCGAAGTGTGCATTTTTGAGTAGGATTGGCAAGCTTCGGGTACTCTCCTTTTGCCAAATATTCCTTAATATCATGAAACCAAGGTTTTCCGTCTACTTCCTCTTCAACATAGGCATAATAAGCCGGCTAATTATAGATTTTTACTGGAATGGGATCAATGAAATTCTTGTCGGGATGCTGTATCATAGATGATAGGGTAGCCAATGCGTTGGCGAACTCATTCTGGATTCTAGGAATATGCTGAAATTCCGTATTTATGAACCTCTTTCTCAACTCCTGTACGTGATGTAGATACGGGAGTATCTTGGAGTTCTTGGTTGCCCATTCTTCTCGTACCCAATGTATAAGTAAGTCTGAATCTCCAATCACTAGCAGCTCTTGAACGTTCATGTCAATGGCCATTTTGAGCCCTAAGATGCATGCTTCATACTCGGCCATATTGTTGGTGTAGGGGAATCTGAGTTTGGTAGACACCGGGTAATGCTGACCGATTTTTGATATTAAGACTGCTCCTATGGCAACTCCTTTAAAGTTGGCTGCTCCATCGAAGAACATTCTCCAACCGTCATATGGTTCTGCAATGTCTTCTCTTATGAATGATACCTCTTCGTCAAGAAAATACATTTTTGGGGGTTCGTATCCTCCATCCATGGGGTTTTCAACTATGTGGTTTGCCAGTGGTTGTCCCTTGACCGCATTCTGAGTCACGTAAATAATGTCGAATACACTCAATAGGATTTGCCATTTGGCTAGCTTACTAGTGGGCACGGGCTTCTGAAAGATGTACTTCAAGGGATCGATTCTCGATATGAGATATGTAGTATAGGCACTAAAGTAATGTCTCAACTTCTCAGCTACCCAATTCAAAGCACAACAGGTGTGTTCCAATAGAGAATACCGGGCCTCGTACGGGGTGAACTTCTTACTAAGATAATAAATGGCTTGTTCCTTCCTCCCTGTTGTCACTCCCCAAAACCGAGGGGTGCGACGGCGCTCGACCGGGTATCCCCTGTCAAGCGGACCTGGGTGCCTTTCCTATCCCACATGTTACCTCGTGTTTTCATTACTCATTAATCAAGTGAAATAGCCATTTACAATTTGAACATATTCTTACGCGATTTACATAACATACATGGTTAATTGCGTGGTTTACAACTCACATCGCTCAACATACAAAATACATATTTACATAAGTTCACAACCCACACTTCCTGTCTACGGAGCCTCTAAGGATACAAAAGGGTAGTACAATACTTGCGGGTAACAAGGCTCCGGCTATACCTTACGCAAATACCAAAATAAGACTCTGAAAGAAAAGCGGCATGAGCCACGCAGGGCCCCGAGAGGAAAGGGGCTCACCAATTTAGCTGACGGGTAGTGAGGGAGTTCTACTGTACCTGTTATGGAACCACCTACAATCATAACACAAATGTAGTGCCCCCAGCAAAAGGGATATCAGTACATTTGAATTGTACTGGTATGTATGAACAAACTTTACCCCAAGTAAAATCAATCAATACACAGATGACAAACAGTAATAGAATCAACAATCAAATGCACATGAAAGGAACAACCAAATCCAAACAAGTTCCACAATCTCTCCTTTTCCCCTTTCAACATTATTTCATCACATCAATGATTTCACAACTTTCGCATATTTTCATTTCAATAATGATTTCGTTTACTTTTCCACCCTTATTACCTCAGCCGCCCTTATCACCATAACCCATACCTTATTACTTCGTGTTGCGGCGCGCAACCCGATCCCACCGGACAATCACTTTTCATACAATAACAACAACAATTCACAAAGAATTTTCATACCATCAATACCATTTCCATCATATACAACAACCCGTATACAATTTAAGTCACAACGATAATTGCCCACGACAATTCACATATTATATTACCACAGTTATTTCAATTGCATCAATTACGATTTTCTTTTCGTCACTTGTTACACAGCTCTTACCACATAAACACATTCATACACACACACACACTTGGTTTATTGCCATTTACTTACACCATTATATCGGGAAACTTAACCAACAATGTTCAAGGCATATTAATCACGAGAATTCAAAATAGTCCACATAAGTAAACACATACCTATTACTCGCACACCAAACAAGGTGACTTTACAAAGGTTAAAGTTAGCCATACATACCTGGAGTTGAATTACCCTTTTTACTTTTACTTTCAGCTCACCAATAGCCTAGTACCGACAATCTAGTTCACAAGTTAACACATATAACTTAGAATTGAAATTCACAATTACTACCCGAACTTATTTAGGTTATCAATCACCCCTTTTTGCAAATTTATACTTCTACCTAATTCTTTTACTAGATTTTAGGTATTAAAGAACATGCACGTATGTTTTCAACTTTTATTTCAAGAATCAATGCCTGAGAATCCCCTTTTTGTTTAAATCCGAAAACCAATGAAAAATGGCTGGGCATTTTACCTGCAACAACAGAGATGAAGACAATTGCTTGAAATTTCCCGGCTTGGGTGACTTTGAGGAATCAAATTGATGAAGGTAGTACTTTCTCTCTTAAGAACTCTCTCTTCCCTCTCTCTAGTTTGTTCAGAAAATACGTTAAAATGAGGGGTTGGACTGTTTTATTGAAGAAGGGGTCGGGTTTAAAATTTAGAAAAATAGGAGCCCCAAGTATTGCGATTGCAAAGAAGAAATGCGGTCCGCAGAATGGACCGCAAAAGTGCTCCAAGAATCTGATCCTACTGTCTAGGTTTTCGGCAGAAATGCAGTCCGCATACATGTTCTGCGGCTGCATAATGCACCGCATAACCGTCCTTTACGAAATTCTAAGATGATTATGCGACGACTATACGGTCCACATATCAGTTCTGCGATCGCATAATGGACCGCATTTTGACCTCAAATTTGACTAACACACTAACTCATTTTGTGATAGAAATACGGTACGCATACTTGATTTGCGACCACATTCTGGACCACATAATAGTACAAATTCTTATGGGGCCTTACACCTGTTTCATCATGCTTCCCCAGAATGTAGCCGGAAGCTCCATTTAGCACTGCAAGGTAGAGTAATAAGGATCTAACTGGCTCGGGCGAAACTAAGACTAGTGGTGTTGACATGTACTCCTTGATTCTATCGAAGGCCTTCTGGCAGTTATCGGTCCATTTGGTAGCGGCGTCCTTCTTTAACATTTTAAAGACCGGCTCACAGATAACTGTAGACTGTGCTATGAATCAGCTGATATAGTTAAGCCTTTGCATGAAACTCATCACATCCTTCTTGTTCTTTAGTGGTGGTATTTCTTGAATGGCTTTGACTTTTGAAAGATCCAGTTCTATTCCTCGGCGACTCGTAATAAACCCAAGCAATTTCCCAGCAGGAACCCCAAATGCAAACTTTACAGGGTTTAGTTTTAGGTTGTTTATTCGCAACCTATTGAAGAACTTCCTCAGATCTTCTATGTGGTCAGTGGCCTTCTTGGATTTGATAATAACATCATCCACATATACCTCTATCTCTTTGTATATTATATGGTGAAAGATGGTAGTCATGGACCGTATGTAGGTGGCCGCTGCATTTTTTAGGCCGAATGGCGTCATCTTGTAACAGTACACTCCCCACAGCGTAATGAAAGCCGTTTTCTCAACATCTTTCTCATCCATCTAGATCTGATGATAACCAGTGAAGCAATCTACGAATGACTGTAGTTCATGCTTCGCGCAATTGTCAATCGGGATATGTATATTTGGTAAAAGGAAGTCATCTTTTGGACTAGCCCAGTAGAGATCCCGATAATCGACACAGACTCTGACCTTCCCGTCCTTCTTTGGTACTGGCACAATATTGGCTAACCATGTCGGGTACTCAACCACCCTGAGAACCTTAGCTTTGATCTGCTTGGTGACTTCTTTTTTGATTTTCAAACTCATATCAGGCTTGAACTTTTTGAGCTTTTGCTTTACCGGTGGAAACATTGGATCGATTGTCAGTTTGTGAGCCACAATAGTCGTAGTCAGACCAGTCACATCATCATACGACCAGGCGAATATTCCCTCATACTCCTTTAGAAATTCTGTGTGTTCTTTCTTCTTTGATTGCGAAAGGTGAATGCTGATTTGTGTTTCCTTGACATTTTCTACATCTCCCAGGTTGACAATTTCGGTCTCGTCCAGGTTGGACTTAAGTCTATTCTCAAAGTTCTCAACTTCTTTGACAATCTCGTCAGGTATGTCATCTTCCTCTGAATCAATGTTCGTTTGTTGTGTTGTTTCATTGCATGTCACAGTCATTGGTTCATTAAGATAAGTAATAGTAATGCTGTATTGGTATTGGTAAAGTAAGGAGGAAAACAATAGCAATAAATATTAATTCATAAGAAAAAATTAAACATGCTTTTGATAGATTGAATAACTATTTTTGAACATTGAAGATCTTATTGCAAAAATTGAAAAATGCAAAAAGAAAATTGTTTAGTAAATAAAATAGTGAATAGTGCTTGTTTTTGCCTTGCAACCTCGAGGCTCGTCGTGCTCTGGTTGTCCTGATGGTCTAATTCTTAAGATGTTCCCCTCTATTCAGAGCTTGGATGGAAGGGCCTTCCTCCCTCTCCTCCTCGAGAATAACACAACAATCCATATCATTATCCTCCAAAAACAAGTTCTTCACTACTGCAAGTGCTTTTTCTTCATTTGACCGATAAATAATGTTAGCCTGTTGGAAAGTCTACTCCAGATGCGGTATTGGCTGCTCTAGTGGATAGTAAGGACCGCGCCATGGTGTATTCATATCCCAAACCGTAGGTAGTGCCATGTTTCTTGAGTTTTATGGGTTTAGAGATCCCTTGAAGGTTCTTGCCGAGCCCTTTGCCAGGTTTGTACCCACTCCAATTCAGTATACTCTCAATTTTGTTATCCCACCATTTGTCATTGTCGACAGTATTGACCCGCTTGATGTGGTGGTAAGTTTCTCCACCCAGCTTCCTTCTTCCCCCGATCGCCGGAATGGTCTGGCGACTGTATATAGGGTTGCTACCGTCGCCGTAAATGATCAATTCCTGTTGATTCCATTTGAACTTTATTTCGTGATGCAGCATTGATGCTAAGACTTCAGCGGCATGAATCTATGGTCGTCCTAGCAACAAGTTGTAAGATGCGGGTATATCTACCACTTGGAAATCGACCCCGAACTAGGCTGGTCCCATCTGAAGACATAGACTAATCTCACCGATGGTGGACCTCTGAGAACCATCAAAGGCTTTCACATTGATTGCTCCATAATTTATCTCATGCAGCTCTTTGCCCAACTTCTTGAGAGTTACCAGCGGACAAATGTTAAGACTGGAACATCCACCGATTAGGATTCTGGTGATGAAATAATCTTCATATTGTACTGTGATGTGCAATGGTTTGTTGTAACCTAACCCTTCAGGTGGCAGCTCATCCTCATAAAGGGTGATCTTATAGGTTTCCAGCACATTTCCATGTACACTTTACTCAGCACCTTCAACAAAGCATTCTCGTATGTCTTGGAATTTTGTAGCAAAGAGAGGGTGGATATTTGTGCATGCGTCTTGTTTAGCTAGTCGATAATCGAATATTCCTTGGCCTGTATTTTCCTCCAAAGGTCGTCCGGACATATCTCAATGAGAGGTGGCCGATTGGAGGCCTGCTTGCTTGATTCAGCTAGATGTTCATGGTATAGACTCTACCAGTTCTTGTCATACCCTGTGCTGCAACAGTTTCTTCAATCCTAACCTTGACTTTCCTTCTTGCCTCGATTGTATAATCCCTGGGTATAGCATTTGTATAGAATGGTGGCATGGTTGACATCGCCACTGGGATCGGAGCGCCTATCCTCACTTAGAATGGAACATGTGCCTTGGGCGGCAAGACTGCAACCTCAAATAGTGTGGGTGCATTTGCTGAAGACATGAATTCAACCTCAATCGGTGCTGGTGTCTTTGCGGGTGGCGTTGCTTCTAATTCAAGATGTATAGACATATCCACGTCAGCGTCCTCAGACGGTTGGATCTGTACTATGATTGGATTGAGAGTAATTGTTGGTTTCTTTGGGTCATCACCTTCTGTGATCAACCCGATTGATGCCTCGGGATCCCAGTCATCTTCTACTTCAATCATGTGGATACCTCCACCCTTATGGTCTGGCAGAGGGTGGTTGCGGACATTTAGAGAATGTTTCTTTACCACAATGATCTTGTTATCAATCAAAGAATGTATCTTGTACTTCAAGGAGCGACATCCATCGATGGTGTGCCCTTTTATGCCGGAGTGGTATGCATAAGACTTGTTTGGGTTAGCCCACTGAGAAGGATTCTCAAGGGCTGTAGCAGGGATGAGGGTGACATAACCAGCAGCTTTGAGCCTCTCATACAGCTGGTCGATAGGTTCAGCAATGACTGTATATATTTTGGAGGTCTGTGATCAAAATTAGGTTGAGGTCTATGGAATTTTTGGCGTGTAGGGGTGATTGATGATGGGAAGGTTAAGCATTATAAGTTTGGTAGACATGAGCAGGTTGGGAGTATCTGGGTGAAGTAGGTTGATATGTAAGAGGTGGAGATAACTGATAAGTTGTTGGCGGATCTTGGTATGAGGGTGAGGGTACTTGGTAATTTGGAGTTGGTTGGTATGTGAGTGGAGGTGTTGGGTAGGCTTGGTATTTAAGGGGAGACTTGGTCCTTTATGCAACCATCACGGCCCCTACGTCCCTTTTCTTTGACACACCACCAGACTGTAAAGCCTTATTTGTAGCTTGTAAGGCCTCGAAGTTTATAACCATACCGCTTTTAATACCTTCTTCAATTCTTTCACCCAGTTTGATAATGTCAGAAAACTTATGGTTCTCAATCATCATCAGTCGTTCATAGTACTGCGGGTCCTAAGCCCGGACAAAGAACTTGTTCATTTTCTCCTATTCTAAGGTGGGTCTGACCTTAGCAGCTTCGGACCTCCAGTGAGTAGCATACTCACGAAATGTCTCTGTTGGCTTCTTCTTTTGATTCTGTATATATAACACGCATGGCACGTTCTCTGTATTAAAACTGAACCTGTCTATAAAGTCAAATGCCATGCCTACCCAGCTCGACCACTTCTTGGGATCTTGGCTGATGTACCAACATAACGCATCTCCTTTCAAACTCCTCATGAACAGTAACTTGTCGAAATATGTCCTCAGATGGACCCTTGGATCACCTATACATCAAACACTTTGAACTTAGGAGGTTTGTAACCTTCAGGCAGTTCGACATTAGTTTGTATGCAAAGATCCTTATAATTCATCCCCTCGATGCCTTTGCTTCCCTCAACGCCCTAAATCTGGCTGGTTAGTTTCTTAAGTTCTTCGAACAAGTTCCTGATAAGTAGATCCTTTTCATCAGACTCGGGTGTCCAGGATATAGGTTGGGTGGAGTATGGCCTGGTCTCTACCTAGATACGATTGTTATGGTGGCCTGGTGTGTGGAAATGGTCATTTGAGGAGTTCTGAGGTTCTAGGATGAGTAGTGGAGTGTTGTTTGGGGTATGGCAGGTGTTACATTGGTTCTTTGGTGGAGCAGTGGGATGATTCTGTTGTTTTGGGATATTTTGAGGAGGGGTAGGGTTTTGAATATTTGGGAAGTTGGTATCTGGGGTGCTGAGGGAAAATGACAGGTTTGCCAGATTCCGAACATGATCGAGCTCTTCCTCAAATTTCAACAGTTTCTGTTTTAGTTGTGACACATTCTCGTGAGGAACCCGAATACCATAGCCATCAGTGGCCTCTACCGGTTTAGATGTGTTCTCCTTCCTGATGTTGTTCAAAATCTTCCATTTTGCCTTTGTTCTTGCTTTTAACAAGACTAAGAGAAAGAATGGGTGGAGGGCCCATGGATCTTGTGAAATAAGATGATGATTCCAGAGTGCACAAACTAACCTTTGGCTAGGGGAATAATGAAACAAAAAAAATAAAACAATAGGTAATCAATTCAGCAAGGATTATAAAAAGTATTGCAATATCTAAACACATAGTGCAGGAATGTAAAGTGTGTCCCTTCTTTGTGCCTAAGGTAGGCCTAGAGACAAATAGACTTGGAGAACTTTTAATGCCAATAAATGCTTCATTTCATAATGTAAGAATAGACGAATCCCAAAACGATACCTAAATAATCATAAGAAATGAGTTACGATTGGCACTTGGCCTTATTACATTTAGAAAATGAGTAAGCCTAAATCTATTTGGTCTCAAGAGGGCCTTCCTTATATTGAATGTTCTTGTTGATAAAATCACCCAGCTCGCGTAGGCTCATTAGTAAGAACGCCTTCGCTAGATGTCCTTCAACGTTTCCCTCAGCGCTCTGGTAGTCGTTGACTCTTTTCCTCACTTTTCCCTCAAATTCTAACAGGTTGTATTCCAGATAATCTAGCTTTTCGCTAGTCTTGACGGCCTTTTCTTTCCATTCATTGATTTGGTCATCCGATGGAAGATTCTTCCACCAGTCTAGCAAGAGTGGGTGTATGTTAACCATTCCAAAGCTAGGGATCTCGTGCCTCATTTTCTGCAAAACAAAAGGGTTAGACCTTACCCCTCACCAGACTCGACTATTTATACATGTATGATCAGCATGAAGCATTTAGTTGTCCAAATAAATGCACAAAATGTGATGATGTCCGTTTGGATTTAGGGAAACCCAGTGGACTTTGGACAAGACTATCTTAAAGGATCATTATGTGGACAACATAAACTGACCCGGCTAGGTTTAACCATGATGCATGCATAATTTAAACAGAACAAGGTTTCTATGGGGTTTTAAACTAGTACCCTTGAGCAGACAACTCAAGGGGGAGGGCACGAAACTGTCGACTGCACCGCTAATCGACTAGTTTTACCGCAAATAAGCCTTTCCGAATTTAGGGGGTTAATGATATAGGAAGAGCTCAACCACTCATCAAGTGTTGCTATAGTATTTTGTTTGGCATGAGTGGATTATGATGTTGAGCATTATTATGCAAAAATTAAAAGCATGTTGACAGTTATCTGCACATTAAGAAAGTGGTAAATACAACAGTTTTATAATTTAAAGCAGTTATAAAAGGAAGGAAACAAGAAAGATATGTCAGTTTCGTTGAAGAAGAAATTAAACAAATAATTGCACGTAGGAAGAGTACAAATTCACAAAAACGGTATGAAATGGTAAAAGCCTAAATATCCCGGTAGAGTCACCATGCTGTCGCGCCCTTTTTTTCCTTCGTGGAATCGAATTTATGACATTTTGGTTAGGACAACTCTTTCCTTTTGGGAAAGGGGTTTTACAATTCTGAAGAGTCGCCACCTAACGATTTTAAGGTGCGTTAGGGAACCTATATGGTTCATTTCTAATGATGTTTGATAACCAGAGATAGGGTAAGGGCTTGAAATTATCCTAAGGGGAAGGTGTTAGGCACCCCTCAGGATCCACTAGTGTAGTTCCCGGCCAGAAAGTTTTTGGGAATTTGTACAATTATCAAATATTCAAGTTGGGCTCAAATAGTAGAGGACTTAAGTTTAAACACATCAGCGTAAGAAAACGATTAACTAAAAAAGCTAAGTTTTGAAAAGGATTACAAGTTAAGCATATTTATGAATATAAAGGGGTGTCCTAGGTTTGTTTATAATATGGATCACATCAATGCAATATATGGTTTGACACTCCTCAAAGAGGGGCTACGCGTGGCATTAATGAACCGGTCATCATATCCAGATCTACCCTTTCCCACCCCGTGAAGGTAAGTAAAGCGAGGGTTGGTCTCGACGCCTATTGCATGTTGTTACCCATCCCTTCCTATTAGTCCCAGAGGAATTTAGGACTTCTACCCTATAAGAAGGTGGTTCTAGGCAGATTCTCATGTCTAAATGCAAAACACTAAGCGACAAACAAGAACATATAAGACTGCATTTAAAGGGGAAAACACAGAAACAAGTAGAAGGCGCAGATATACCTCCACAAATAATGCACATAGACAACATGACTCATACACAATTAAGGTCCATGTTCAGGTCCTAACAAAGTTTTAAGTGATAACAATGAACCAGATTCTTAGAAAAGAAATCCGAATCAGGTTTGCCTACTAATTTTAACAGGTTGACAGTTAAACAAGGACACTCTGGTTTTTATTTAAATTATTACCTAAGGCTTGCCTAAGCGTAAAGCAATATGCAACAGTTATTCATAATTATTAAAAGATAATTTGGAAATTATTTTTACCCTAAGAGCATGATGTTCTAGTTGATACAAATGCAAAGACTATTATTAGTTATATTAAATTGGATAATCAAGTGTGAAGCTATTTTTACCTCTTTTATAATCAGCAGTTTACACAAAGTGTGAATGCGAGTATGAATAATATCCAAAAACATGGTATCTAAGATGCATGTATGAAACTCACGATGCAGAATTCCTAGAGCAGGATTTCTAAATGCATATTGCAGGATTACAGAATTTCCTAAGAGTAGGATTTCTAAGTGATAGACATAAAACATGGATTGATGAATGAGATATTGAAGCAAGAAATGATGAATGAGATGCTGAAGCAAGAAACATGGGTCCTAGAGCATGATTCCTAATGCAAGTATGATACCTAAGCATGGTTTCTATTGCTCAATTAGGAATATAACCCTAATAACATGTTTTCTACCCTTAACAATTATAGCATGCATATGTACCCCATCCCTTTTCACTAACGACCCCAATACTTATTTATAAATTATTACAAACCATGTGAATGAATTACATAAGGAGAAAATGAAAAATAAGAAGCTACACTATAGGAACCCTGATTAGGACTTCCTCTCTGAGTTATGTAATCAATCACCTCAACTGCCAAGATTTTTCATAGCTTTCCCTCATATCTAGGTGTGTCAGAGTTCCCTAAAGACCTTGAGGGATCCCGGGTAGTGCTCACACCCAGATTTCATAGCCAAGACAGAGTAAGTGCAGTGTGGAAAGGCCAGATTTCACGTGTCCAAGTTCAGAGGGAGCTCAAGGTCCCAAGGCAAGGTTCACACAAAAGGCTAAGAACCTAGTATTCTAAGAGTATAGTGAAAGTGCAGAACACATATTTGAAAGGAGTTTATTTAAAAACTTGTGACGACCCGACCCGTCGTCTCGGGTATTACCGCCTCGTTTCCCCCATGTTATGTTGATCTAAGTTTCAATATCAGTATTTGAGTTGATCGGGTAGAATTGGATTGGCTTTAGTTGGAAATGAGGCACTTAGGCTCTTATAAGGAACCTTGTTTTGGAAAAGTCAATCGAAAGTTGACTATGTAGTTAGAGGGCTCGGATGTGAGTTCCGATGGTTCGGGCAGCTTCGGGGGATGATTTGTGACTTAGGAGTGAAATCGGAATTGGATTTGGAGGTCTGGTGTAGAATTAGGCTTGAATTGACGAAGGTTAGTATTTTGGCGAATTCCGGTTGATCGGTGAGATTTTGATCCGAGGGTCGGAATGGAATTCCGAGAGTTGTTGTAGCTTCGTTAGGTGATTTGAGATATGTGTGCAAAATTTCAAGTATTTTTGATTGGGTTATGTTTCTTTAACCCATATTTATGTATTCATTGTGATTTTGACTAGATTCGACGTGCGAGGAGGTCGGTACGAAAGGAAAAGGCATTG
>MU759900.1:75575-101058 GCA_026770625.1 Nicotiana glauca
TAGTTGCTGTTTCCAGAGTTTCAGGAGTTGTCGAGGTAGCTGCTTGATGTCCGCAGGACCCGACTCCTCCCCTATCCTTTTATTATTTCCGTACTTTAGAACATATTTATTGTTGAGGATTCTTGACTCTGTATTATTTAGAGGCTCTAGACTCATGACCCCAGGTCTTTGGGAGTTACAGTTCATGTTAGTGTTTCGTATTGTTTTATTTGAGTATCTCAACTATGAGTACTGATATTTGACTTAAGTATTTAATTAAATGGTTTTGAGCTTCATGCTCGGTTGAGAGAGAGTGAATGGTCGGGCTTGCCTAGTATTAGTGTTGGGCGCCATCACGACCGGGTTTTGGGTCGTGACAAAACTGGACTGACAACTCCATTTTGAAAGAAATAAGTAATAGAGATGATTGAAAATAGTTATAGTAGTAAACAAAACTCAAACGCCTTTAGGTGGGATCACACACAAAATCAGTAGTCACATAGGGGGTCAAGGGATTTGGGATTCATAAAATGATAAGTACACAGTAAGTGATTGACAAGGCATGATTTGAAACACACATACGGGAATGCATTAATCTAAAGGGTAGGGGAGACATAATAGCATGCTAGTAATGTAACACAACTACAGGTTTCACAACAGAACCACATATAGAAGTAGACTATCAATGAGAGAAACTGAAACAATTAGAGAAGCATGTTATTGTTGAGGCTTTAAAATTACACTAGGACATAACAGTTAAGGAAGAAAAGTGCAGAAAAGTAAAGCAAGTAGAACTCCACAGTCTAGCCTTGGCTTTCAGCCGGCTAGATAAGCAGTAGCACAAGTAGTAGGGAAAGAAGAGAGAGTTTGAGTGTGTGTGTGTGTGTGTGTGTGTGTATTCTGAACTAATTGTTCGTATGTTGTTAGTGAAAGACTTAGGGTATTTATAGCTTTTAAAAATAGGTAAAAATTAAGGCAACAAGTAAAGGTTCAGCACAAATATGGAAGTAATCATAATTATAATCCCATTAATACAAGTACTCCCCTTTAAACAAGGAATTACAGCTTAACGGATACTACCATGGATAACTTAAGGAAAGAAAATCAGTTTGAGAAAGATTGGTTTTTACCATATAAGGGGTAGTAAAAGTATAGAGTATATAGATGAGTCTAAGTACAGAATATACTTAATTTGAGGAAATGATTCAGCAAGAATGAAGCACCATAGTAAATAAGGGAATGGAATCAATCAACTTAAACAAACGAGTAAAAATTTAGGGTTTATAAGAAAACCTTGCAATCAAACCATGATCTAAGGAAATCCGGATCAATCAAGAGGGAGTCAAGATTTTACACTTCAACATATAAATAGAGTTGAATGAACATGCATATCAGACATGCAAGGTCAGCTATATCGATAAAAAGGAAACAAGAGAGGAATAAAGGAGATTAACACAATCACACAAAAGTGACACAAATAGCTGAGGACTCCGTAGCAAAAGAACCCACTCGAAGCATGGTAATCAGCAAAGTCAGGTAGTCATGGCTAAAACATAGAACCAGAATGAAGAAACCAGTCTAACACACAACAACAAGTAAAGGAGATCAGATCAACACACAGAAACAAGTAAAGAAAGTCTTTACAACTCATAGTAACAAGTGAAGAAAATCTTTAAGAAATTAGGGCTTTAACAGAGTTGAGTGAAAAGCGGTAAGTACTCAAAATCAATCAAGATAAACAAAGAAAAGGGTCTAACCATAAAAAACTCAATCGAAATAAGTATACATACAAAATAAGCAAAGATAGTTCCAGAAATCCGGATAAAACCAAAAATACTTAGGGTTTTCAACATGATAAATCAGGTAGGAGAAAAACACAAACAAACCGTTTGAACATAGTAAAATCATATGACAATGCTGAAAATCAGAAGAGAAGTGTTTTAAAAGAGGTTAAGAAAACCCTAATCTTGAAGACGGAGAGTCACTTTGAAAAAATTGGGAAAACCTTTGAGGATAACACAAAAAGGTTCATAATATACACAGATCTAAGACAGATCTGAAAAAAGAATTGGAAAATCTTTGAAGTTAGGGTTTTGGAGAACCCAGAGAAAGTGAGAAAACCTTAAAAAGTTACCAGTTTAGCCGGAAAAAGTCACATATCTTACTCGAACGACCATAAATGTTCGAAAAATGGCATGGAAAACCATGGGAGGTGAATGAACCGCCTTTGTTCACTTGAAGGCCTTAAAACAATGACACACGTTCAAGAGGGAGCCATGAGGCTGGTAGGTGGTGAGATCACCATAGATTTAGGTGGGGAGATGGCCGGAGAAGGTAGATAAGGTTCATCAAAGAGGAGGGAGAGGGGAGAAGGTTCTAGAGAGAGAGAGAGAGAGAGATGAGAGTTGGTTGAGTGAAGATGAAAGGGTTTGGGGGGTTGTTTGGGTTTAATTTTGGAAGGGGAATGGAGATCGTTGATCTGAATGATGAACGGTTACATTTGAATTGGGTAGGTGGGTCGGGTATGGCTTGAGTCCGGTGGGTTTTCAATTGGGTTGGGGGTCTGTTTGATTTAGGTTAGATTTGAAAGCCACTTTCGGCTATAAGTTTAATAGCCATTTTTTCCCATTTTATTTATTAAAAATAGTAAATAGTTTCTGAAAACTGATTTAAAGGGCTAAAATAATTTATAATACATAATTAAAAATTTTAAAATACATGATCCAATTTTATGCATATAAAACATAGTTAAATCTAAAAAGGCTAGTATTGCAATTATATGCAATTTAGCTTAAAAAATACTATATAAAATTGAAAAAAATTACTTCAGCCATATTTTGGCATAAATATAGAAATTCAATAGATGAATTATCAAAAAATAATAATTTTGGAAATAATTGATGGGGATTTTATGGATAAAAAGGGAGGAAAAAATCAATTTAAACCTCTAAAATTATGGAAAAAAATAATAGAACACTTGGACATGCTTATATATGCATATATATGCTATTTTGAAGGTATTTTGCATATCGAAAATATATAAAAAAAAATTCGGTATCAACAATAAGTTCAAAAGAACTTTGGAATTTGGTAAGAATCTGCTCATGATCCAAATATTATTATTTCAAATTATGCAGATTGTAGAAAACATACCTATTTATCTTGATGAACCAGGTTCTTCAATGAAAATTCTCCCATATAAGTCTAAATTTTCCAATATAGAGAAAATATCATTAGAGATTAATGAATCATTTTAACACATGGCACAAGAGTATACTATTGAAAGTATGAGATTGAGCAAGATCTAATCTACTTATGTACAAAATATTCCAAATTTTCTAACCAATTTTTTTTCATTCTTTTTTTTTTATTGTGAAATTTTGAACTGGTCCTTCTAAGTGATCTTAATCATCCCTAATTCCAACCAGTTCCTCACAAAGTGATCTCTACTTAAGACTTTTGTGAAGATTTCAGCAATTTGCTTGTCAGTAGCATAGAACTCCACAGTGATAAAGCATTTCTCATAGTTGTCCCTCAAAAAATAGTACCTAACATCTATGTGCTTAGTTCTTTTATGATAACCCGGGTTATTTGTCACATTAATAGCACTAGTGTTATCACAATATATAGGGATACAACCAACATCAATTCCAAAGTCTAGTAATTGCTATTTCATCCACAACAATTGAGCACAATATGAAGCAGAAGCAACATTCTCAGCTTCAGCAGTAGATAGGGCCACAAAATTTTGCTTTTTTGCTAGCCCATGACACAAGACATGAATCAAGAAAGTGTGCCATACCTGAGGTGATCTTCTTATCCACAAGAAAACCTACATAATTAGCGTTAGCATATCCCACTAGGTTAAAAGTACTACTTTTTGGATACCAAAGACAAAGGTCAGTGGTGCCTTTTAAGTATCTCAAGATTCTCTTGACATCCGTCAAGTGGAACTCATTTGGATTTGCCTGAAATCGAGCACAAAGACCTACACTGAAAACAATATCAGGTCTGCTAGTAGTGAGGTATAAAGGAGAACCAATCATTCCTCTATACAACTTCTGATCAACAGATGAACCAGGTTCATCTATATCCAATTATTTCTATAGGAGTATAGATTTCTTTTGATTCTTCCATTTTAAAACTTTTAAGCAACTCTTTCACATATTTCTGCTGATGAATCAAAGTTCCATTTGAGTTTTGTTTAATTTGAATGCCTAGAAAGAAATTAATCTCACCCATCATATTCATTTCAAATTTACTCCCCATTAGTTTAGCAAATTCTTTACTTAGTTTATCAGTAGTTGCTCTAAAGATTATATCATCAACATATATCTGCACTACTAAAAGATCTTTACCTTTTTCCTATAAAAATAAAGTGTTATTGATTTTACCTCTCTTGTAGCCATGCTCAATCAAAAATTTTGATAATCTTTCATACCATGCTCTGGGAGCCTTCTTGAGCCCATAGAGTGCCTTGTCAAATTTGTACACATGATCAGGACAATCCCTGCTTTCAAACCTTGGATGTTGCTTGACAAACACTTTTTCCTTTAGATAACCATTTAGGAATGCACTCTTGACATCCATCTGGTGACTGGTGAATTCCATGTAAGTGACAAAGGATATGAGGAGTCTTATTGCTTGCAGCTGGAGAAAAGGTCTCATCATAGTCTATGCCCTCCTCTTGGCTATATCCTTGAACATGCCATATTCCTTGTAACTGTTCCATCTTCATCAAGTTTGTTTCTGAAGGTCCATTTTGTGCTAATTAATTATCTGTTCTTGGGTCTTGGTACCAGATGCCAAACTTAACTTCTTTCAAATTGGTTGAGTTCATCTTGCATTACATTCACCCAGTCTGCATCCTGCAAAGGCTCGGCAACATTTTTAGGTTCAATAAGAGATAAGAAAGCATCAAAAGCACAAAGATTCTTTAATGAAGATTTGTTTTTAATTCCAGAGGTTGGATCAATAATTATGTTCTCAATGGGATTAGAACTTTTATACTTGTAAGGTTTCACAACCAGCTGGTTTCCTCTTGATGTTTCTCCAATGTTATGTTATTGAGGAACAGGTTTATGGACAAGTTCCATTGATGTATGAGATTCGGTACCTCTTTGTTTAGTTCCCCCTATCAGGTTTCCTTGAATAGTAGAACATGTTCCATCACCTGTTCCTTCTTCTGGTGCAGCTTCAGCCTGGGTTGTGATTTCATTTAAATTTCTTACCAGCCCAATTGCTTCATCTTCATTTTTTGTCTCTCAAAAAGAATGTTTTCATCAAAAGCCACATGTACACTTTCTTCTACTCGCATAGTTCTTTTGTTGTATACTTTATAAGCTTTACTATGTGAAGAATATCCCAAGAATACTCCCTCATCACTTCTGGGGTCAAACTTACCTAGGGTGTCTCTACCATTGTTGTGCACAAAGCACTTGCATCTAGATGCTCTAAGATGGGATATATTTGATTTTCTCCCTTTAATTAACTTGTAGGGAGTCTTCTCTACAAGAGGTCTAGTAATTCACCTATTGATGATGTAGCATGCGGTATTTACAGCTTCTCCCAAAAGCTATGGGGCAGTTTACTAGAAAGAAGCATAGTCCTAGCCATATCTTTAAGTGTCCTGTTCGTTCTTTCAACTGCTCCATTTTGTTGTGGAGTCCTAGAAGCAGAAAAATTATGATTTATGCCATGCTTATCACAAAATTCAGTGAACTTAGTATTTTCAAATTCAGTTCCATGATCAGACCTAATTGTGCAAGTTGATTACCTAGTTGTTTATGAGTTTTTCTAACAAAAGAAGTAAACATGTCAAATGCCTCATCGTTAGATGTTAAAAACAATGTCCAAGTAAACCTATAGTAATCATCAACAAGCACCATCACATATCTTTTACCACCTCTGTTTAATGTTCTCATTGGCCCACAGAGATCCATATGGACCAGTTCCATATTGTTCTGGTGGTGCTTACCACTTTCTTGCATTTAAAAGAGGATCTACCTGCTTCCCCCTTGCACAAGGCTCACAAACTTTGTCTTCCTTGAACTTGATGTTAGGCATCCCTATCACCAGGTCCTTAGATACTAATTTGTTGAGTTGACTTACACTTGCATGTCCAAGTCTCTAGTGCCAAAGGAGGGAATCATTGTCCAACACACTTAAGCAAGTGAATTCATTTTCTAAAAGTATACAAATCTACAATGTATATATTATTTACTTTTTCCCCCCATAAAATAATCTTGTCAGTGGTAAGATTAAACACAAAACATTTGGTAGAGGTAAATGCTACAAAGTTACCTCTATCACAATTGTGATACACTGATTAGACTGTATTTTAGGTCATCTATCAAGTAGACATTCTCAATGGAGTGAGAATCAGTCTTACCTACCTTTCCAAACCCAATAATCTCACTTTTCTTGCCATTTCCAAAGGAGACATTTCCTCCTTTGAGGTCCTCAAGTGAAAGGAAATGTTTCTTGCTTCCTGTCATATGCTTTGAGTAGCCACTATCCATGTACCATATTTGGCTTCTCCCCGTCAGTTGGACCTACAAAAGGAAATTAGGGGTTAGTCTTAGGAACCCCAACTAGTTTGGGTCCCTTTCCATAGGCAAAAGTATGAATAAGATTCTTTTTGGCCCAACCTGGCAGCCTATTTTTACCTTGAACAAATATTTTATTCTTTTGACTAGACTTTTCTTTTGCAGTGCATTCACTTTTGTAGTGACCAGTTTTACCACATTGTGTGCAAATTTTGTTCTCAAGAAGTGTAAGGTACTTGCTTTTGTGATCCCACTTAGGTGCAGGGGTCCCGTAGCCAAGTCCTCTCCTATAGCTACTATGGTGTTCATGTGTCCATGAAAGTGCATCGGAGGACTTGTTCCATTTACAGGTTTTGTCTAGCTCGTGCTTCACCTTTCTTAGATCCTCCTTTAGGACTCTTATCTGCTCATCTCTTTTGTATAGCTCATCTTTCATTTTTCCTAGGTTTTCTTCTAAAGTGAGTAGTGTGTGATCAGCTTTCTTTTTACCTGTTCCTAATTTTAATTTTAGATTTTTAGATCTAAGCTCTAGGATAGTGTTGTCAAGTTCATGAACCTGGTTCTTTAACAGAGCAATTTTATTTTCAGTAACCCTAAGTTCCAGATTTTGCACTTAGCTTTCAAAATCACACACTCCTTTGACAGTTGTTCCTTTTTGTTGTTTAGATCCTCAGATTCATCTATGAAATCTAGAAGTAAATCAAGTAGTTCTTCCTTAGACAAAAGTTTAATCTTGTCTTTGAGATGAATTACACTTCCCTCAGATTCCTCATCAGATTCTCCAATAGCCATAAGTGCTTGTTCATCTCCATCTTCATCATCTGAGTTTTCTCCCCAATCAGAAATCATAGCCTTTGTTGATCCTTTTTTCTTCTTGGGTTAAGCCTATTCCTTTTTCTTGTTTCTTTGTTCAGCTCTTTCCTTCTTCCATTCAACTTCCCATCAAGGGCAATTTTTGATGTGGTGATCAGTCTTCCCACAATTGTAACACCCCTCATTAGTTTTCTTTTCAGGAACCCTTGGTTTGCTATAGCTTCCACTTCTTGAAGGACCCTTTCCTCTTATTAGGTACTTCTTGAAGTCCTTTGTGATCATGTCCATTTCATCATCTTCTAGTTCAGAACCTTCATTGATTCTGAGTGCCAGTCTCCTTTCCTTCTTGTGTACATCCATATTCATAGTTTGATTTCTAAGTTCATAAGCAGTGACATTTCCTATTAGCTCGTCCAACTTGAGAGTGGAAATGTTCTTTGATTCCTGAATGGCACCTTTCCCAAGTGACTGGCAGAACCTTTGTCAAAATCTTCTCAACTCTGTCTTTTTCAGGGATAATCCTTCCAAGAGACTTAAGTTCATTTGTCAGTGTGGTGAACCTTGTATATATCTCCTGGATGGTTTCCCCTTCCTTCATGATAAAATTCTCATATTGAGAATACAATAGTGTTCCTCTAGACCTCTTCACTTGAGGTGTTCCTTTATGAGCCATTTGCAAAGTGTCACAGATTTCCTTAGCAGTGGTACAACTATGAATTCTGCTGTACTCGCCTGGACCAAGTCCAAACACAAGATTTCTTGTCCTTAGCATTCTTCTCCTAGTTCCTCAAGTCCTCAACACTGCATTCAACTCTTGTTTTTGGCACATCTACTCCTTCAACATTATTCTTTATGGTAGCCAGGGGACCATCAGTGAGAATTTCTCATAGCTCATAGTCTTCTCCGATTATGTTATCTCTCATCCTGTTTTTCCACCAAAGTAGTACTGGCCATTAAAGGGAGGTGGCCTAGCAGTGGATTACCCTTTCTAGTTTCCAGGTGGTGTGCTCATCTTGATTTGTTTCCAAGGTGTTAGCATCTTCAAGGATAATCCGCTCTGATACCAATTGATGTTTTAACTTCAACACAACACAAGAGGGGAGTGATTTGTGTGGTGTTCAATTTTTTGCTTAAACCGATTATGGAAGGACCTGGTTCTTCTACGTGTTCCTTAACCTACTATTGCTGAAATAGTAAAAGCAGAAAGTAAGGAACACAAGTATTGTACGTGGAAAACACCTGGCTCAAAAGGTGAAAAAACCACGACCTACTTCTCAATTGGATTTCCCCAAACTCTCTACTAAATCACCGAGCCAAAAACTACATTTATAAAGTACTTTTGTAAACCTAAGATTAACTCTAATTCTGTTGTGGCAAACAACCTCTAACTATTGTGACAACTTCAAGTTAACTCTAACTTGAATACTCTGAGTACCTATTACAATTGCCTTTAGATAAAGCTGAAAGGTACAATATGAAAAATCCTACTACAATTGAACTAGAATAAAAGACAAACACTTGAAACTGGTTCTTCTACCTGGTTCATGTAACTTCAGGTTTGGAAACTTGAATCACACACGAATTGCTTGCAAAATGCCTTGCTATTTTGCTCTCAATTCCTGTTTAACTTCTGCATTTATGCGTACTGTAAAATGAGAATATCCTGCAACATATGGAGTTAGTAGATTAAGAAATATCTAGAGTTCTAATGTTATTCTTCCTTGGTGGAAGAGTTCCAGTTGATCTCAACTTCTAACTCCTTTCGTATCTTGGATAATGTTCTCTTTGAGTAAGGATTCCTTCTCCTTATCAGTTATGCTACCTTTTCGGTCAGGAGATATCGGTTATACCAAGTTAAGCTTATCTCCTTCACGTGTATCTCACATACTCGAATCTATCCATGTCTATGCATACAAGGAATGAACCTGGTTCATGCCTGAGCTTCCTTTGTCAATCTTCAAAACAAACATTCACTTGGGCCAACAAGGATCTTGCTCTCTTTCTACTCTTCCTCTTCTACACCTCTTCTCAACTACATTGTATCAGGGTACCAATTTAATGTATTCATGATTCTATCTAAATTAGGAAACCTAGTAGCTCTAACATGTATTTCCTAAATGATTAATCTAAGTATGGCTTTAGCAGTTCTTCTCTTGTGCTCGAAAATAACGGTGTTTCTCTCCTACCAAATATGGTAAATTGTTGCTGCTATTGACATTCTGCATATTGCTGCCCTTCTACTTCTGCCTTTGGCTATTCTTTTTATCCACTTTAACTCTTCCTTCCAGACTAGCTTTGGTCTTTGAATTCCTTGCCAGTTTAGGAGCTGCTGCCATTTCACATTCAAAGAATAGGTATTGTAATGTTTCATTCTCTTTTTGACATAGTGAGCATGTGTTGTCTACATTTATTCCCCATCTTTCTAGCCTTTCTTTTGTGGATAGCCTCTTCTGTATTGCCAATCTCAGAATGAAGATCTATTTTGGTAGTCCATGATTGTTGCAAACTAGTTTCCTCTACGATACCTTTTACAACTCCCTTTGCATGGCTTTGCATATGTTTCTTATAGAGAAGTTTTCCAATCTATTCACCTCTACTTCTGTATATCCAGCGGCCTCAAAGTAGTTTCTTGCCTTGAAGATCTTTTGGATGACCTATAGTGCATCTGTTGGTTCTATGTTCTATACAATATTCTCCTTTATGTAATATGCATGAATTCATTGGACTCATAGCTTTTCCTTCTTTATACATATGTTCCACAGGAGTTTGCATATAGCTGCTTTATTCCACAGCTCCACATTGATGAAGTTTATACCACCTGCTACCTTTGGAGAACATAGATTTTCCTATGGAATCAGTGCCTTTTTGGTAGGTTCAGTATTTCCTAACCATAAGGATCTTCTACAAATTATGTCTATGAATTGAATGATCTTCTTAGGCAGAATGAAAATATGGGCCCAAAATGTTTGGATCGCAACCAGTACACTTTTGATTAGCATTACTCTGCATACATATGACAAGAATTTTGTTGTCCAGCATTGTTTCCTGCTCAACATTCTATCGATTAATGGTTCACATTGAATAGTTGATAGCCTCTTTGTGCTCAAGGGTACCCTAGGTATCTGAAGGGTAGTTCTCCCTTGCTATAGCCTAACATATCCATAATTTGTTGTTGAATCATGTTATTCACTACTCTAAAGTAAATGCAAATTTTGTTTGGGTTTGAAATTAACCCTGAAGCTACAGAGAAAGCTTAGAATTGTTGGTGCAGTACCCTTACTGATTATATGTCCCCTATGCAAAAAAGTAACAAATCATCAGCTAATCCTACGTGCACTAGATTGACATTAACATATTTTGGATGGAATTTGAATTATTTGTTCTCCTTCAAGGGTTTCATTAGTCTACTCAGATATTTCATTGCCATCACAAATATTACTGGTGAAAGAGGATCCCCCTGCCTAAGCCCCTTCCTTGCCTCAAAAGTCTTTGCTGGTTGCACAATAATTATAACTGACTAGGAAACTGTACTAATTTACACCATTATCCATTTTATAAATTTATTGGGGAACCCCAAAAGCTCCATCACTTTCTCAATGTATACCCATTCCACAGAGTCATATACTTTCTGCATATCTATTTTAAGCATGCATATTGGCGATATGTTCTTCCTCCCGTACCCTTTGACCAATTCATGACTCATAATAATATTGTCAGTAATCATTCTGCATGGTACAAAAGCTATTTGGCAGTTATCTATGAGGTCTGTCATGACTTCCTGTAGTCTTGCTGTTAGGACTTTTGATATTATCTTGTATAGCATGTGCAGCAAGAAATAAGCCTGAATTCCTTGATGGTGGTTGGGTTCTTTACTTTAGGTATCAAGGTAATAGTGGTATAATTGATTGTTTTGCATATTTCAGTAGTTTCAAAGAATTCCATTACTGCTGTTGTAACATCCTCCTCAATTATATGACATGTCCTCAAGATCTCCTCTTTTACTTTAGTGGTACTTTGTAGAATTTTCCCTGCACTGTCTATCAATCTGCCAATATGGTTCCTTGCTTGCCTGTTTTTCACATAGGCATGAAAATATCTTGTGTTAGAATCCCCTAGCTTAAGCCATTTTATTCTTGACTTCTGTTTCACAACACATTCCTCCACTTCCAATCATCTTGCCAACTTAAATTTATTAGTCTTCTTGTGCTATTGCTTCATTATCATTTCCTGGAAGTGTCATCACCATTTGAATGTCTTCAGGTTTGTTCCTTATTGCTTGAATCTTGTGACCAATACTGATGTACTCTTGGCTATTTAGTTGTTTTAGATCTCCTTTTAATTTTTTGAGCTTATTCCACACATTAAGCATTGTAGACCCCATGTACCTCTTTCCCCAGCATTGTTTGACTATATCATCAAAGTCATGATGTGTTACTAAACAGTTGTAAAATTTGAAGGGTCGCCTTCCTTCCAGCTTAGTATCAGCAATAGTTACTTTTAAAGGACAATGGTCTAAGAATCCTGGATTTATAATGATCCCCTCCATGGTTGGCCATTTCTGTATCCAATCTATATTGACTAGTATTCTATCAATTCTACTATGAACATGATTGTTTGTCCATATGCACTTTCTCCCCATTGTTCTGAGCTTATCATGTCCAGCTTCAGTTATGAAAATTTTAAAGTCTTTCACCTATACCTCATGTACTAGATTCCCCTATACTCTGTCCTCTATAGACAGAATACCATTGCAATCCCCCATTACTAAGCTTAGGCCAGTGACTCCATTCATAGTTCCTTTTAGACCTTCCCATAGTATCTTCCGATCTTGTATCCTATGATTTTCATATACCGCAACAAATTTGAATTTGATGTTGTATTGCCTCATTCTCACCTTCCCTGTTATATATTGTTTATTAGCTTGAATCATTTCAAACTCCACCTTTGTTTGGTCCCATACTACCCAAATTCTGCCTCCTGGTACCTCATCATAGTTAGCAGCCCATTGCCAATTACTGGATACCTTTCTCATTATTGGATCAACATTATTTACCTTAACTCTATTTTCTAGGACATCCATTATTACCACATTATTCTCCCTGAATTTATTTTTTAATTCTTTGTGCTTGTACACTTTATCATACCCCTAACATTCCATGTTATGATATTTATCATAATATACTATTTATTTAGGGTTCACCTCCTCCTTCATTTCTACTCCTCTACCCTCTTGTTCCCTAAGCTTCAAATAATTGCATAATCTTCTAGGCATTGTCAACTAGAGCTTTAAAAGCATTACCAATGTCTACTTCATTCTCTCTTGTGGTTCCCATATGTTTTTTTGATGCATACTTTCCTCTAGCAAGCTGCCACTGCTCTTCATTTTCATGCTGAATAGGTATTGCTTCACCTTCTGGTTCCATTTGGTCCATGAACCTACCATGAGCATCAATTTTATCCATCTTAGGATCAAGTACCTTCACTATTATCCATTCTTGCTTTATTTTATGGTCATTACCTCTTTGTTGTCCTCCCTAATTGTTCTACTTTTGTTGATTTCTACATGAGTGGCCAATTTGGCAACACATTTGGCAGTACTGAAGCTTCCAGTCTTATTGTACTATCTACTCGATCACTTTCCCCTTAGGGTCGTATAATTTGATTGATCCTGGTAAATGGCCTAGTAATAAACATTTCAATTAACACCCAGGCATATGATACTCTATCATCCATTGTGGTATATGAATTATCATACAAAGGCTTCCCTAACTCACTCCCAATTTTGCTTGGCGCCTAATTACTCCAGTAGCTAAGTGGCAACTTAGGAAATTTAACCCATAGAGGAATGATTTGAGTATTTCCTCACTGAAATGAAACCCTTCCGTCCATGGTCTGAGAATGATTGGTCTGCTATTCATGGTATACGGGCCATTCAATATCACTTCATCCCTTTCTTCACAACTATTCATTAATACCCATCATCTTGGAAGAGTACCTTAGGTTTCCTGGCTTTGCTCCACTGGCTAGCTATGAATAGTTCAATTGCCCTAAAAGTTGGAGTATTTCCCACCACGTACAATATTATAGCTCAATTCCACTTCTGATTCCCCTCTGCAATGTCTTTATCCAGTAATTGAACTACTATTTTCCCATCCTGTATCACTAGAGGAATGAATATATGATATATTCATACCTTTAGCTGCAAGTTTGTTCTCACCAAACAATTTTTTCTCCCAAACACACACGTAAGTATACGTGGTCTACAAGTAATATAATGATAAGTTGAGTGTCGAACCCACAGAGACTTGTGTGAACCACTCACTAAATCACTAAAATTGTTATTCAATCTAGCTAAAATCAAAGTCCAATAATATGATTATATGATACTACGATTCTAAATAATAACTAAATTATCAAGTAACGAGTTGATTGTTGTGTATTCAGTAGAGACAAGTATTCCAGAGTTGTGATCGATTCACCATTCGTATTGTGTTCTAATTAACTTCCCCTTCATATAATTCACTCATGGCTGCTAATTAATCGATAAATGCTCTCATAGCCTTCTCCCGAAGTACTACTCACCTATTCTCAATAGATTGACGCCTATATTCCTATGAAATCAATCTATTAAAAACTCATTAAGATCACTATATTTAATTAAGCACGGTGACTAGGTATATTCCTATCCTAACCACAAATCTGCTCCCCCTAAGGGTTAAGATAGTGCTCTCTTCAATTCTTCTCTAATCTAAACACGGCTTACCCAAGCATAGCACAGATAGTAAATAGAACCTAACTGTTGGCCAAACAATTAAGCAATTAAACATAGAATTGAAGAAACAACCATATATTTGTAAATTATAATTAAGGTCAAGCTAATATCAAACAATAATATTCATGGCTAAATCACAACCCCAGAACAATGGGTGTTTAGACACTTGTGAGGTAATCAAACAATTGCCTAAGTGTTGAATAACTAAAAATACTAGAAAAGATGAAGAAATCTGAGATATTATTGCTCCTCGATGTTTCTTGTGTGTATTGTTCCTCCATAGTGCGTCTCTCCCTCCACAAATAGGCTTAGTCTTCCTTTTATACGTGTTGGATAGGTCTAGGGCCGAATAAATCGTGTCCCGGGCAAAAAAGGATGAAATCCACGTCAACGGCGCCCAGCCCGGCGCCAGGCGCCCACCAGGGCACTTCCCAATTTTCAACACTGCTTCCAGCGCCACAGGTGCCTGTGGCACCCAAATGGCATTTTTCCCGATTTTGTTTGTTTTAGATCAAATCTTGCGCGTTTCGTCCCTAATTGCTCCTGAATCATTCCTACAAGTAAAAACACTTCAAATTAATATAAATCATAGCATTAACATCCCAAATTCATGAAATAAAAGTAAAATATGAGGCAATATACATAAAAATATATATACTTTAAGGTAAACATCAACACCCCACACTTAGAATCTTGCTCGTCCTTGAGCAATGGGACAATCTAATAAACATCCAACTATGTACAAAGTTAATTCATAGAGGAGCACGTTAACTTTTAACCACACACTATACCCTTGACTACGATCAATACCGGCACACAAGCACGAACACACAAAAATTCACATTCTTCCCGTTTAAGCATACCCAAGTATAAGATTTCAATTCAATAAATTCCAACAACCTATTCATCACCACCCAACCTCAAAAGTTGACTTGCAACCACTAAGCACCCTCAATTCATGCACTTACCCAACAAGAAAGTTTACAACATTACCAATCATTCATGAGATCATGTGCCCTCACCAACAAACAAAAGAGTGAATATAAATTGGTCCACACGTTCAAATATGCTTTTCAATATAGATTAAGGACATCACACAATTGAACAAAATTTGCTCACTCTCACAAAGAATTCATATGCATCCCGTGGTCGTACCATAAGCTTGCCTGTAGTGTATATCTCTACTAATTTAAGCTAGCCAAATCTAGGATCAATTAGGACTTTTAAGTTTGTAATGTAGGCTAAGGGGCGGGTAGGATATATTTAGAAATAGTGACTCACCCTTCTAAGCACTTTAATACACTACATTTACAATTCAAGCTCATATTCTTCTCAACCAGCTCACTTGCCACATACAACATATTCCTCTTTTCGATTAAGCACTTCTCTATTTTTCACTAGCACAAATCAATAAGAATTGGAGGTGTTTATTTTTCTATATATTTTCACTATCATTTTTTTTCTTTTCTTTAATTTTTTCTTTCTCTTTTCTTCACACAATCCATACAATAAAGTTCATCGGCTAGTGACCTTTGATTTCAACTTTAGTGCACCAACGGGCCCTTCCATGGTTCCACTCAAAAGAGACTCCCCAATTTCTAACCTTACTTCTTTTAGCGACTAAGTGCCTTAGGAGGAAAAGGTTCAATCAATATTAAATTAAGAATAAAATGGGGGATGGCTTGTAATGTGGGTGCCAAAAGAAAGATCTATAGGTTCAAAGGGGCTAGCAACAGAAAATTTTGTTTTTCTGTGACATGCACATCCATGATCAAGAAAGAAAATACCTACATAATTACCAAGATTAGCACATCTTAGAATTTTGCTTCAATTAACACACTGGGCAAGTTCTAGACTACACAGGATAGCACAGAAAATCACAAATCCGCACACACACGTTGCACATGACTCAATCAAGACGGTTTTGTTCAAATCTCAATTCAAGCAAGCACAATCAAAAGAGAAATTTAAGCAACTTTGCACTACGTGGCATACGAGTCAAACAACTGAGAGAAGGCGTTACAAAATCGGCCATTTACTCTACTTAGGCTTCACATGTCAAACCAAATATAAGGAAAAATAGAATGTATGTCATAGCCTAATGTGACAGCATCAACCATGTCAACGAGTACCTCAGAATGGCTCAGTGTCTTCCTAAACTACTCCTAAAAAGAAATTAAAGTGCCCGGTTCGAGCTACATCCTTGGAAAAGGACCGGTGCCTAAAGAAAAACCAAGGAATACTACCTAGCTATTCTAAAAATAATCTTTTTAGTTTTTTAAATCAGACTTTTATCCCTCAAAAAAATTGTTCAAAAGATCCACCGTCGAGAAAAGTCCAAGCGTTTTAAAAAAAATAATCTTTTGTATTTTTATGTTATTTTTTTTCATTTAAAGCAACTAATACTACACTAGACTAACTACACTGGAACTACTGAAAGAAACAAATTAAAACAAGTTGATACAAAATATACATCTACAACACAGGTAGTATTCCTCCCACCCCACACTTAAACTATGCATAGCCCCCGATGCAAGTAAGAATGAAAAATAGAGTAGGGTGAAAAGAAAAACTCTCTATCCGTCATAGTCCACCTCCCTCAGCAGCTCTGGGGTCATCATCATCCGATCCGAGAAGCACCAAAGTCATGGGACCCGTATCACCATTCCCATCCTTATCCTCAGTATCTGAGCCTTTGGCAGAGTTGACGTCCTCCGACGAGTGAATGGGGCTACCAGGTGCAATCCCCAACATCTCGATCCATCGGCACATCCTTCCCTCATTCACGTGAAGTGTCCCTTGTGTAATTCTAGTTAGCATACAGCTCTCGCACCATGCTCAAGTTTGCAGGCCCTGGGCATTCTAAGAACTTTTGCATTTTTAAAGCTAGCAGCCTGCCAAGTATCTTTGAGAAGTTTCTTTCTAAGGTCGTGGTGTTAATTCCCATCTAAAAAATGTACCGACCAAATGGAACGAAGTCCCTATGCCATGCAATAGTTGCATCATTAACCAACTCCAAACAAGGCCTCGGCCTTAATGGTGCCTGTTGATATCCTTCGGTGACCTGTTTCCCTTTGGACTACCGTGAAGAGCTTTCTCTTGCTTGCGCTTTTTGGGTGCAAGAGGGGTGGTGGAGGACTTTCCAATTCTTTTGTCTTTGCTAGAACCATCATGAGCCATAGTATCATGCAACACAATTAAACATGAATGTGATAACGATTCAAAAAAATATGCCTAAGGTTGTCGTGCAAGTCATGAAATGACCCCACACTTAAAATCAAAGGCACAATGTACACTATGTCAAAAGTTTTCATACACCATGTATAAGTGTTGCACCTTAAAGCTATGGGTACTCAAGACTTCCCCATGCTACACAATAATGATTGATCATGGCAACGCGAGTTCACAATAAGGTAAGCAAAAGGCATATGGTATGCACCTTTCATAACTACTAGACTATACTAAATTAGGCAAACTTACAAGATTCTACAACATACAACATATAAGATCAATGGTGTAGGAACATGTATTGCATCAAGTGCACACCTACTAGCATGTAAAAGTATCCCTATACACCCCACACTTAGCCTAAATACATACACAATTGCATCCGGTTACTCAGAATTCACTGGTGTACCAAAAATCCTCATTCAAGCATTTTAACAAACACTATGTAGGCATGAAGTGTGTTCTTACAGTTCAACAATGGAGGAACATAGTGGACCTCCCAATTTACAACGACGTATAGGCAATTCTAGTTTACTACTCCGTGTACACAATAACCACACAATTTTTGGCCAACCAACGTCACCCACCATAAAAAATTTCATAAGAACTACATAGGGAAAGATATTGGTAATTAGGTTCTTGGGAATGAGAGCATGTTTATCAACCAGTTATAACACAAAAAGAAAACATAGAAGTGAAGAAGAAGAACATACCTGGAGACTGGAGAAGGAGAGCAAGAGAGAGAGAAATTTTTTTGGAGAAAATTTTTTTTTGTGAAGAAGAAGAAGAGGGGAGTCGACAGAACCAGTAGCGAGTTTGGAGTGTCTTCGTGCTTCTTCAGGTTTGAAATTAATTTATGTGTGTTTGGGAAAAGGGTATGGCTACTAGTATTTGTGTAAATGGGTATTTGGGTTGGGTTAAATGGGTAAGGGTTAAAACTAAAACAAATAACGAAATAAAAAAATAAAAAAATAAAAAATAAAAACTTACCTGGAACCCCCCAGCTTGGCGCCTCGTGCCCTGCCTGGCATTAAGGTTTAATTCAACACTGTTTCCAGCGCCCCAGGCAGCGCTAGGCGCTGTCCGCGATAATTTATTTTTTTCTGATTAAACATCCCGATCCCCCGAGCCTTATATATACCCAATTTACATGTCCTACACCATTACATATAAAATTTCTATACCTATAAAGAAAATGCACTATTCTAACTACTCTAAAAGAAAAATTAAGAAGTTAAACTAAGAAAGCAATAAAAACTAAGTTGCCTCCCAACAAGCACCTAATTTAACGTCGCGACACGACACAGAGTCTCGCTTACTCATCAGCGAGTACAACCTTGGTCTTCTCACGATTAATCATTCCTCCCCAATAGTGCTTGACTATATGACCATTCACCGAGATGTTCCTCTCACTATTTAAAGCTCGTAGCTCGATTGCACCATAAGGTGTGACTCTCACCACCTCAAACAGACCTGACCATCTCGACTTTAGCTTTCCAGGGAACAGCCGTAGCCTAGAATGCTACATGTCATGCCATCTTTCTGTTGGCTTGGCTCGAAGTGACGCGACATGATATGCTTGTCATGACATCTTTTTGTATTTTCTTGATATAGCTTAGCATTTTCATAAGAGTTCAGCCTGAACTCATCTAACTCATTCAACTGCATAAGTCTTTTCTCGCTTGCGGCCTCAAGGTCCATGTTCAGCTTCTTAATGGCCCAGTATGCCTTGTGTTGCAGTTCAACGGGCAAGTGACATGCCTTACCATAAACAAGCTTGTAAGGTGACGCTCCAATTGGCATTTTATATACAGTCCTATACACCCATAAGGCATCATCTAACTTTGCAACCCAATCCTTCCTATTCACACTCACCGTCTTCTCTAATATTTGCTTTATTTCTCTATTTGACACCTCATCTTGCCCACTTTTTTTAGGATGATATGTTGTAGCAACTCTGTGGCAAACTCCATATTTTGCTAGAAGGTTATTCAATAATCGATTGCAAAAATGAGTCCCCACATCACTAATTAGGGCACGTGGAGTCCTAAATCTCGAGAAAATGTTCTTTTTCACAATATCAGCTACCACCATGGAATCATTTGTGGGTAAAACAATTGCCTCCACCCATTTTCACACGTAGTCAACTACAAGCAAAATGTATTTGTTTCCTCTGGACGGTGGAAAGGGCCCCATAAAATCTATCCCCCACACATCAAAAAGCTCAACTTCTAGAATGTTATTTAAACGCATCTCATGCCTCCTTGTGATTGTTCCCGTTCTCTGACATTGGTCACACTTCTTAACGAATGCATAGGAATCCTTGAATAAAGTCGGCCAAAAGAGACCGGATTGTATCACCTTTGCAGATGTTCTATCTCCTCTATGATGGCCCCCATAAGGTGATGCGTGACAATCATACAACACAAGTTCTACCTCTTAATTAGGAATGCATCTCCTCATCAACTGATCCGCACATTGCTTGTACAAATAGGGCTCATCCCAGCAGTAGAAGTTCACATCTTGTAAAAACCTCTTTCTAGCTTCATATTGGATTTCGGGAGGAAGCACCACACTCACAAGATAATTCACATAGTCTGCGTACCATGGGGGAAGGTCTTGGGTTATAGCAAAAAGTTGCTCATCGGGAAATACTTCTTTAATTTGGCCACCCTCCTCCACGTGATCATGATTTTCCAACCTTGATAGATGGTCAGCTACTTGGTTCTCTGTCCCCTTTCAATCTTGTATTTCTACATCAAACTCCGGCAGAAATAAAACCTAGCGCATCAATCTAGCTTTAGATTCTTTTTTGTAAACAGATACCTAATTGTTGCATGATCGGTGTGGACTATGACTTTTGTTCCCGCCAAGTATGCCCGAAATTTCTCAATGGCCCACACAACTACTAACAACTCCTTCTTAGTGGTGGTGTAATTCAGCTGTGCATCATCAAGGGTCTTACTCGCATAGTAATTGGAATAAAACACCTTGTCCTTCCTCTGGCCTAGCACTACCCCAATAGCAAGGTCACTCGCATCACACATAAGTTCAAAGGGTACATACCAATCAGGTGCCACAATGATGGGAGCAGACACCAACTTCTTTTTGAGTTCTTCAAATGCCTTGAGACAAGCATCATCAAAGTTGAAACTTACATCAGCATAATGGAGTAGCAATTTTCGAAAAGTCCTTAATGAAGTGCCGATAGAAACCCGCGTGTCCCAAGAAACTCCGGGCTCCCTTCACTGAAATAGGTGGAGGTAATTTTTCAACCGCTTCAACCTTCGCCTTATCAACTTCAATGTCACTCCTAGATACTCTGTCACCCAACACAATGCCTTCTTTTACCATAAAATGGCACTTTTCCCAATTCAATACCATATTTGTTTCTTCACAACGTGCCAGTACCTTGCTTAAATTCCTCAAGCAATCATCATAAGAAGATCCAAAAACTAAAAAATCATCCATAAACACTTCCACAAATTTTACCACCATGTCAGTGAAAATAACCATCATGCACCTCTGAAAAAGTGGCTGGTGCATTACAAAGACCAAACAGCTTTCGCTTGAAGGCAAAAGTACCATAAGGACAAGTAAAAGTGGTCTTCTTCTGATCCTTTGGGCATATAAAATTCTGATTGTATCCCGAATAACCATCAAGGAAGCAATAATATTCATGTCCGGCTAACCTGTCTAGCATTTGGTCGATGAATGAAAGTGGGAAGTGGTCCTTGCGAATTACCTTGTTAAGCCTTCTATAATCAATGTAGACTCTCCATCCCGTAATAGTGCAAGTAGGAATTAGCTCATTATTCTCGTTTTCAACTACAGTCATTCCTCTCTTTTTAGGCACAAATTAAATCGGGCTTACCCAGTTGCTGTCAGAAATAGGAAAAATGATACCTGCATCAAGCAACTTGATTACTTCTTTTTTCACCACCTCTTTCATAATGGGATTTAATATTCTTTGCTTCTCCATACCGAGGCAGTGTCTATCCTCAAAGAAGATTTTATGCATGCAAAACGATAGACTAATACCTTTGATGTCAGCTATAGTCCACCCAATGGCCTTTTTGTGCTCGCAGAGTACTCTGAGCAATTTTTCTTCTTGAGTGTTGGTCAAGCTGGACGAAATAATTACGAGTAATGTCTCAGAGTTCCCCAAATAAGCATAGCGCAAATGTGAGCACGTGATTTTTGCCCTAAGCAAATTATTCCAAAAAATTTCAAATAACTGATTTCTTTATTATTTTACAATTTTTGTGGATTTTGTTGAATTTGGTGTTAATTGATTGCATGATAATTCATATGAAAATACAAAAATATGCACTTGTATTTAAGAATTTAATTTCATAATTTTAGTATTAATTAGGTATTAATTTATTTTAGAACAAAATTTAAAAAAAATCACAAAAATAGTTCTCAGGCATTTTTAATTGATAATTGTTGCATTTATCTTTAAATATGAATTTTAAATAATTTTAGAAGTTAAATAGTTTAATTAGGTCTTTGTTTCAATTTTTACATTTTTATAAAATCAGAAAAATACAAGATAAAAATACAAAAAAATACAAAATGAAAAAAAATAAACAAAAGAAATAAAATAAATTGAATAAAAGAAAATGGGCTTTTATGTTTAATTTTGAGCCCAAACACAAAAATACCCACACCCAGCACCAGCCCAATCCAACCTATGCCTGGTCCAGCCTCTTTTAAATCTAAAACGACGTCGTTTGGCATCGATTAATCCAAACCGTCGAGGTTGTTAAGATCAACGGCTCAGAAGTGGGGTGTCATTTGTATAAAAATGTCGAATTAATACCCCCCCCCCCAACCCCTGTCTCATCATCAAGCACAAACCTTAGCCTCTTTGTAACGCCGTCGTCGCCGCCGGCCGGAAATCGTCTCCGCCGCGGCTTACCACCAAACACCCTGAAAATTATACCCTATATCCCCCACATCCTTCTTGTTCAGAATTCCAAACCCTCATGCCCCAAATCCTAGCCTTGAATCTCCAAACAGTATCGCCGCCTTCGCCGGAACCCTACCGGCGGCGAACGCTACCATCGCCATTCAATCTCAAAATTACAACCCAAACTTCCCTTCTCTTCCCATACTTGAATCCAACTCTTTTCCCTCGAATCCCACCCCATGTCGTCGAATATTGAATTAAAGTTTTCCGGCCAAAATCCAAAATAATCCAATCAAGCCAAAATTAACACCATAAGACCTCCTGGTCTTCCCCTATCAGACCCCCATAGCCGTTTGGCTCAAATGTGACCAGAATGGTTCGAATATCTATTTCAAGTTTTCCGGCAGAACCTTAGATAAGTTTTTTTTTTTAAAAACTTTTTCCTTTCTTTATTTTAAATTTTAACCTGATTTCAGTGATTAGATTTTAGTTGTTGATTTTCTGTATCGATTGTGTTAGTTTTTCCTCTTTCATTTTAATAGTAAATCTTTTGTTCTTCTTCCTTGTTCTGTTAATTCACTTTGATTAATCATGTTTTAGAATTAGTTTAATTTCAGTTTCAATGGTGCATGTTTGATAATTCTGATTTTTGCAAATTCTAAGAACCTTTTTAATAGTTGCTTCAGCATCATTAATTGATTTGGTTTTGATTTTCTAGTTTAATTGTCACTACTTTAGTCCTGATCTGATTTTGTTAAATGTTTAAATGATAGCTTAAGTGATAGAACTTTCTGTTATTTGATTAGTTTTAGTAATAATAATAATTTGTTCATGATCTAAATCTGTTGGAATTAGGATTTCTGATTGTTTTGATCAGATTTTAATTTGTTAGTTTAATTTCTGTTTGTTTTGTTAGTTTAATTTTGCTTTCACCTTTTCCTGATTAGATTTATAGGAATCCATTAATTATTTTGGTGTAGCTGATCCTTAATTAGGTTCAGGGGTCTGTTTGGGTTTGGGCAGTAATTCCTGGAAGTTTAAAGGGTAGTTTAGGCATGGAAAAAATGATAGGTTTATTAGAAATAGTAAATTCAAAATAAGGGTAAGGGTAATATAGGTATTTTGTGGGTAGAAGAACAATCTAGAACCCTTTAAATAGGGGATACAAATGGAATTACAATAAAATAGGTGTAATTACTTGTATAATAAGTTAGAAAATAAGGGGTAAAAATAGAAATAAAATAAGGACTAAGGAGTAAAATAAAAATCTGAAGTTATACCCTAAGTTTGCCTATAAATAGACATTCATTTGCCTTGTATAATAAGTTTGGGCCTCCAAAATTTCCCCCCCAAATATTCTCTTCAATTCCAGATCTCAATTTGAAATTTAAGCCTTTCAAAAACCCAAAAAAAAAAATAGAAAATTAATAGAAAAACCAAAAATTACTGTTCTATTCCCAATTTTAGCTGTTGTTCTTAACAATTTTAGTTTATTTTTAGTTAATTGAAGCTCAGAATTGCTCCTGGTTTAATTTTGGATTGAGTTTCAAGTTTGAACAAGTCATTTTAGGGTCAATTTAGTGAATTCTTAATTGCTGAGGTGTTTTGGGTATTGGAGAGGTCATTTTGATTCAAAATTACTCCTGCTATTTGTTGTGTTGATTGATTCACTGCTGGATTTCAAAGTTGCTATTAGATTGCTGCTAAAATCCTGTTATTGCTGCTGATCGTTCTCCTCTCTTCTATTTTATTGTGCTTCAGGTACACATTTCTGAATTCATTCCAATGTAATTGTGAATCGAAGTTGAAATAAAGATGTTCATCAGCCCTACATGCGAGAATGCTTCTGCTATTTTAATTTATAAGTTGTTATAGTTGTTTGATCAGCTTTTATTTGGTGTTACATAGACAGTGAACTGTTATAGTTGTTATTTTAGTTGATATAATAGTGATATGGATTATATAAACTGGACTGTGAACTGTTAGCTCTTTGGATTCGATGAATTTTGTTTGAAGTTTCAATTGTAATTAATTTTCTATTAGCTAATATTGAGTACTAGTTGTGACTAATTTCATATTAGGTTAACAAGTTAATTCACATCAGCTCTAACTGACGTCCTATTAAATGTCTTCAGGAGTTTGAAATTGTTTCATTCATATCTAGTTTAAGGGAAACATAACCGAACTTGTGTCTTAATCATAGCTAGATGGAATCATCAAAGGATAAGATTAGTTTGCTACTGTTAATCATCATTTCTAATCTATTGTTCTCTTAGTATAAATGAGTTGGCCGAGGTTTTAAATCTGTGTGAGTAATAAAAATAGAATATTAACTTTATGTTTACATAATTAATCTATAGTGGCTTAGATTGCTTGACTCAAAACAGAAACAATAAGTTTATCTTCTGTTGTAAATCACCTTTCATTTAGGAGTTCATATTAATAATACTGGAGAATTCACGCTAAGGTCATTAGGCAAAATAAATGGAATTAAAATTCAGTCACTTAATGTTTTGTGCGTTTAGACTTGTTGAGAACCAATTTCAGTAGGTGATCTCATTTATTTGGGCTATCAGATTTACAAGCACCTTTGGGATCTTATTACTTGAATGAAAGTCTTAAGTCTTAATCGAAAGTATTTGTCAAAATGGACCTGGGCCAAGCCTCATTGTTTTATCATCTGTTTAATGCGAATTAATGTCAAGCCCAGGTCACGAAATATATGTTGAATTTTAAAAATGGGGACCCAACGGGTTTGTGAAATGGGCTGTGGAAGCCCAGCATGGGTTGATTACAAGATCCTTTTTAAGACATGAAAAATAGTTCTTGAATATTTTAGTAGAAAGCATGGGGGATTAGTTGGCAAATATAAAATTGGGTCTTGAATTAGGTAGCGGGTTCAAGCTAAAAGGGTTCCCCCTTTTGTTTGAATTCGGACTTGAATTCGAGGCTCGAATTTATATTTGTGAATTAATTGACCTTTAGAGACAAAACCAAATAAAAAATCATAGCCACTTTAGGATTAACCTTTAAATAAAATAACGAGACGAGCCTCGCCAAATAAAAAATACAAATTGCGGGGCCCTCAACAAATGCTATGTAAAAAAATATACTTTTAGATTTCGGGAGGACCGTTTAGCGAATTTTACGGTTTTCCCCAAATATAATAAACGCGTAGTTGCTTTAGGCGCGTATTTTAAATAATGTTACTTTCTTAAATATGGGTGC
>MU759901.1:7651-51802 GCA_026770625.1 Nicotiana glauca
AAAAACTTGTAGAAGAATTCTCCGCTTTGCTCCCAATGTGTTCTTGCCTCTAAGGGTGTTGTCTAACCCTAAAGTAGTGTCTCTTGCCTCCTTAGGTCTAATTTGTGTCCCAAATATGTCCCTTCCTTAAAAAATACCGTTTTTCCATGTATATATACCAAGTAGGGTCGGGCCCAAACACTTATACCTTCTCCTACGCGAAAAAGGACAAGTTTTAGGCCTGGATGGCCGCGGTTCTACCGCGGTCGCGGTCAAACACCGCGGTTTTTCACACTGTTCCATTTAGAATTTGGAAAACCTCAAATATTAAAGTTGTAGCCCTTTGAGTTATCTTTCCAACCATATATTATGGAGCCATAAGGGAATTCTGAGAAAAACGTTATGTCCAATTTACTAGACAGTGCGCAATATGCCTCATCGAGTCTTCGTTTGTTCTCAACTATCAAATTTGACCCCCGAACACGATCTCGGCTTAATTCCTTGAGCTTTCAGACATAAAAGCTTCAAATCACTTAAATTCATTCCATAACATCTATATAGCTCGGAATCACACCTACAAGGCACAAAACACACAATTAGTGCAAAACACTAGCGATTAAAGCGCAAACTCAACTAAAGTACAGTAAATTAGAATGTAATAATCGACTAAAACACGTAATTATAGCCTATCATCAACAACAAATGTATCTAAAAATTGATTGATATTACAATGATTAAACCAAAAAATTAAAATAAATAATAAAGTTAGCGATAGAGTTTTCATTTCAAGATCTTCTGCTATATGTTAGTACAAAAACTAGCAACAAATTTCATTTTTCGTCGCAAACCCGTCGCTATTTTACTTTACTTTTTTATTTTAGTTTTTATTCTGTTTAAATTCTATTTTAAGATTGAAGATATTTTTTATTTTACTCTTTCTTATTTAGAAGTTAATTAATTCTTCAAGTTATATACATTGTTGCTTTTTCCAAAATTTTATATGAAATTATTTTATCATAACCGCATATTAATTCTAGTCCAATTCTTGTCATGACTTTGATAGTCAAAGTAAAAGAATTCATCTACAAATTTATTTGCAACTAATTTATTATGGTTAAAATATTATTACTCCAACAATAACCTCAAATGTATGACTATCTATATATATATATATATATATATATATATACACACACTTATGGTCAATTATGAAAGCTAATTGCTTATTATTCATTTTGTCATGATAAATAATTGGAACTATTAAGCTAACTATTTGTACGTTTTTGTAACTTGAAGCAAAAATATCAATTAATTACAAGATTATTGTGTTTTAACTGATTTAATGTGGCTAAAATGTTATTATTGCTACAGCTTCAAGTCGTTGCAAAAACTTATGAATAGCTATAAAATTTCATCACAACTATAAATATGTGGTTATATCATTTATGACAAATAATTGTAGTTATTAAGCCAACTATTGCCACTATTTATTTGAAATTTGAAGCAAAATTGTTTGCTCAGCTATAGCATTTTAATTTAAAAAATTTATTTTGACTAAAAAATTTATTTTGCTACAGTAAGTTCCAGCCTATTGAAAAAACTATTGATTAGCTAAGAAAGTTTATCATATCAAAAGATATGTGGCTATATTAATTTTTCATGACAAATAATCGAAGCTATTAAGCCAACTAGTGCTACAATTATTTATAACTTGAAGCAAATACATTTATTTGGCTGCAACAATTTGTTTTAAAAAGTTTATTATGGCTAAAAATATACTATTGCTACAGTAACTTTTAACCCGTGGCAAAAACTTATGATTAGCTATGAAATTTTGCTATAGCAATAAGTTTGTAGCTGTTTAGGTAGTTATTGCCACGAAAATTAGCAATTATAGCAAAACTAATGAATTAGCTTTGTAAATTTTGGTTTTGTGGCTAAGAAATTTTAAGAATTTATAGATAGCCACGAAATTCGAATTTTCGTGGCTATTATTGAGTAATAGCTACGAAATTTATATTTGTAGCTTAGGTTTCGTAGCTACGGATATATTTTGTTGTAATGACATTAGAATATTCTTTGCTTCTCTTGCCTAAACGTGCTCAACATTTACTCTATAGATTTATTGCTTGTTCATTCATTATTCTTCATTTATTGCCCATTATTAACCGGAAAAGGCTATCTTTGAAGCCGTCATAATCATTGTTTCTTCATCAATTGTTTATTGCTAACTGCCCTAACTAGACCTCGAAGCCCCTGTTCCAGCCAGCTCGAGGCTCAGTCTTGCGATAGCATTAGTTTGCGTATCTTATTTTCTTTACTTACGCTTAGCATTTATTACCTACCAACTAGTATTAAAATAAATTACATATTTTTAGAATCACAAAATCAAATATAATTGTCAATACCATTTTCAAGGTAAACAATTAAAATAATTTATTTGATTTAGTTTTGATAAAAATAGAACCACCGAGACTCATATATATATATATATATATATATATATATATATATATATATATATATCTAAAGCTATCGATGGATCGACTCCAACATGAACTTCGATGCCCCAGTGGAGCAACCAATCAGCTAAAGAAGTGTGTTTGGACTACTTTTTTAGAAAGAATATTTAGAAGTTTGAGGCCTTTGGCGTACTTAATAGCAGCATCGGCTACGGCCTCGCAGTCACGACGATATTGCTGGCCGAGCATGTAGTAACCTACATAGTTTTCACAAGCACCTGGCACCATTTTCCAATCTCGAAGGTTGTTAGTCTCCACCCCTAGGCGCCAACTTAGGCAGTCCAGTTGCGGGACGGGATAACCAGCAGCACCAGTCTGTGGTCTTAGACGATGGATTTCAACCACTTGGTTTATGACCTCTACATTATTGGAAGTAGAGGCTACTGTCACAGCTACTATAGTTGAAAGAAGGAAAAACAAAGTGATAAACCTCATATTGTGGTTTTAACAGAATGATGGAAGATGTTTAGATAAAGCCGGTACACGGTGGTTTAAATAAGATTTTCAACAGGCAAAGCTCAACTCAAGCAATGCAATTAAACAGGTCATGATCACGACATCACGTATTTCACGACTTGAATAATGTTTTCTCAGGTGATGACCTGTCACTAATCGTACTAAAAATATAAACCACTAATTCTAAAAGATAGAGGAATTAAGGACAAGGAAAATAAGGGAATCAACCAACTTGATTATTCTTCAATGTGTTTATGCTTAGCCATATGCTTTTTGTGTATCACGCCCTTGATCCATATTGATTAGGTAGATGTGTTAATTCTCCGTGTTCATTCTGTTGTATTCAAGATGCATTCATCATTTCAATATCAGATAATTTGGTTTCTAAGTAAATTAGCTACTATTATCTAAAACTAATTAATCCCTACACAAACATACAAGTTTCTGAGCGGATTAAATAAAGTTTTTAGTTTTAACAAACACCTAATCAAATGTAACATTATGTAACAGCAAGAACCACCAACTCTTATTCTCGCTAAGTTGTTTCTTTTGTTAGGAGTATCCATATGCATGGGTGTGTATGTACATATATAATCATTTAATTTTATGTTATACGTAGTAAACATTTTGGATTTCCATACCCAGGACGCCTATAAGTTGCTAAAAGAAATGAAACCGGCCATAACGTGAGTTCTCATCACCCTAACTCTCCTTAATCCTCTCACATAATTGCTTCATTCATCCGACCTGCTTTACCTAATTCCACATAATTTAATGATGCTCGCAATTATCTAATGCTGGAAACAAATAAGATAATATATTTGACTTGTCATGTAACTGTATTACCCACCTAGTTTATTCATTACTGGAGAATACTAAAGAATTAAGGTTTATTCACGTTTTCAAATTTGCCAGTCCTTGTCTTTGTCTCGTACCATTATAAGCCATGTTCACCTTGGACTCATCTTCCTCTTTATGTAATTTAATACTCCGATTCCTCCCTTTCGTTTTTAAAACCCCGTGCACGGTAAAACTACGCCATATAAATTGAAAAAAAAAAAGAATTATTTAATTCATTCTCACAATCAAATAAAATACTTGCAATTGTTTTTTAGTAAACATGATTGAATAAATATTTATTTTACACCTTTTATATATGTAAGTTAAAAGATAAATATATTTTAGACCTTTGATGTATGTAGAATAGAATAAGCTGTTTACCTTGCAAATGATAATTACAATTAGATTTAATTTTGTGGTTCTAAAAATATGTGATTTATTTTTATGCTAGTTGTTAAGCGATGGATGCTAAGTGTGAATTAGGAAAATGAGATAAGAGCTTGAGGCTAGTATGTTATGCAAACTGAATGGCCGTGAATCGGGGTCTCGAGGTTGAGCTAAGGCGTCAGACTGGGGATGACCGATGAAGGGCTAACAGTTCTAAGGGCTTTCATGATGGCTCCTTATGATCAATGATGAGTAATAAATTAAGAACAATCAATAAAAGAAAATAAATGTAAGTAATAAAATCAAAGAAATAACAGTAGAATATATTTAAGTTGGAGAGCAGAGAATGTTCTTGTTTTTGTATTGAATATCATCCCTTAAAATATGATAAGGGTCCCCTTTATATAGGAGGGGAAATCCCAACATGGTACATGTATAATTATTACAAAAAAGTGTAGTCGGTACAGCTACTTAATGGTCCGGTACGGACATGCACTATTTTTGCAGGCATTGTCAGCTTGGACCACGTGCCTAGGGAATTTCCTGCTTGTCCATGATAGCCACCGACTTGCACTGCCCCTAGGTCGAACATAGGGAACCCTCGGGGCCGAACCTCAAGCTACGCGTCGAGCCTTCTGGAGACGGGCTATGGAGTGTCATATTGATCATAAAATCAGACTCTCCGATTTTAGTCGTATACAGATAGTCCCCGCGTTTCTTAGAGTACAAATGATAAAAAATGATTTTGACCTTGATTTTCTCGAACCTCTCATAATGGCATCATGCTCGTGACCTCAGTAGTCCAAGTGATTGAGGACATCCTATCAGTCCGTCTCCCTAGAAGCATTGATTATACTGTCAGTTTATTAATACAAAAGTTTCTTCAATTTGCCTTTGACTTGTGCTGGATTCCCTTTTGCATGTATTTGTGAAAAATCCAGCATGTAACTTTCTCAATTAGTGTGAATACTAGATCCGAACATAGGAACTCTTTTGGTTCTAGAATTGAGTGAGAGCGGGGCCTCAAATTTCTTTAAAATAACGCTTAGCCTTTTTAGACCCCGTTGATAGTCTTGGAGGGATGAGTTTGCCTTATTATCTAAAAATAAAGATAGTCCTTAGACCTTTACAAATAGTCCCCGAGTGAGAGTTTACTTGAACTCGGGTGGCCCTCTAGCTTAAAATAATCAAGAAAGAGTTTAAATTGAACTTGAGTTGTAGGTAGCTCTGGGCTTTACGAATAGTCCTCGAGTGAGAACTGGCTCAAACTCGAGTAGCCTTGGGCTTAATAGTCGAGCGAGCGTTGGCTCGAACTTGGAGTAGAGATAGCCCTGAGGCATTGTTAATAGTTTCCCGAGTGAGAACTGGCTCGAACTTGGGTGGCCCTTGGGCTAAATTAATCGATCGAGCACTTGTTCGCCTATGCTTCATCTCCCTTCCCTTGCTTCACCATAGTTATGGATGCTATGCCTAAATACGTTCACCAAGAAGAGGTGAGTTCTTCCTCTACTTCCCTCTCAGTCGGCGGTACACCTTCGGGATCCGGTAAGATAACCTCGAGATGCTTTCTCTCGAGGAGGGACTATACGTTAGAGAGACCTCCCAATGTTCAGGGCCACCGGGAGCATGCATTGAGGTTCATCTTACAATAGGAGAGGAACACCTTGAGGTAGTTAAGAGAGAATACGGTTGGGAAGAAAAGGTGGTACTGCAGGTACCTTCCCTGGAAGAGAGAGTCATGGCTCATGTAGAGGGGGTTTTGAACGTATACACGTACCCTTTTACATTGGGCCCTCTCGATAGAGTCATGCTCGAGTTTTGTAGAAGATATCAGGTTACCCGGGCATAAGTTCACCCATTGTTTTGGAGGATAGTGTTGATGATAAGGTTCTTTGTAGAGAAAGTCGGGCTCGAGTTCATACTTAGGCATATTAGCATATTGTACCGGCCCTTGCATTATCGAGGGTTGATTACACTACTACGTCGATCCACCTGACCCTTTGTTGCCAGTGACGGAGAAGAAAGGGACCGAGGGTGGATGATCAATTTGTCCGAGTGCGTACTATTGATATTATTCCAACAGAGTTCCTTCTATTCTCTGAGAAATGGAATTTCACACGTAAGTGGTATACTTGTGCTTTTGTCATTTTTGTTCATAGTGGAGGCAGACTCCATAAAGGTTTTTTTCCTTCCCTTTCTGCAGCACTCCTGTGGTTGCCATACTAAGTCTCCGATCCGGCGGATTGGACTCGGAAATGGGCAGCTTGCTCGACCTACGATGAGTGTAAGTGGCGAGACCTATCGAAGGGCAGATGGGAGGCAAAACACAACAGTGGGTACCACATGCTTCTTTTCTTTAAGGAATATTTCCCTTTGTCTTTCCTAACTTATTTACTACAGGCGTTGAAGAATTTTCCGAGATGAGACCATCCCTCTCGGAGAGGAGGGAGGATTATTGGCTTCAGGGATGAAGAGCGATAACAAGCATAAGGAATCCTCGGTGGCCAAGGAGATTTTTAGTGATGCAGGGTTTGCCCGGAGGCGTAAAGGAGATGCAACCGTTGAGGTTGATTATGTACCTATCCGCCATTGTACGAACATTGGTGCAACAAAATGGAGCGGCCACACATCAATGGATTGAGTCAAAAGATCTCGGGGCAGCTCGGCCTGCAATACCGAGGTTTCTATCCTCGAGGGAGTGGCTCCTCTTCTTCCACCATCTTCTTCCCTGTTCGAAAGTAATTCGAGGGACAAGGATATTTTGTCACTATCTTCTTCTCCCATTGAAGGTACTTCGAGGGATATTCGAGGCCAGGGGATGCCTAAATTAAGTAGGGTCTAGAGCGATCATATCCCCATCGAGAGCGGTTCAACTTGGGTTGATGAGACTAGGCCTATAGATGTACGCTCAACTTTTGGAGAGGCTCAATGACTCTTATGTGGTGAGTTTTGATTGACTTTGTCGTTTTCAATTTTTCATTTTCATTTTCTCATTGAGCTTCTTTTATATAGGCCTTTGACAAGCTCAAGTTCAAGCTGCTCCGCCGTAAAGCCAAGTTGTGAAAGCCTTGGACGGGGAGAAATCCCTCAGGCTTCTTTGTGATAAAAGGGAAAAAGAGTTGATACATATTTGGTACGAGATGAATCGTAGCCGAAACTACGAAAGCCACCTCTAGAGATAGGTAAACTTTGTTTTGAAGGGATGAATGTTTCTTCTTCTATTCGCGGAGATCAATATTTTGATACTTCAGTTGTAGAGAAAGACGGAGGACGTGGAATGCATTTGGGGCAAGGTTGGTCAGGCCATGTATGAGTGTAATGAGCTAAAGGCTTAGATAGATGCCCAAGTTGCGACCAAGAAGAATACTTTGGCCATGGTTTCTACCCTCGAGGTGCAACTGTGGAATGTTCATGAAAACAACTCAGTCCAGACGAGTAGGATTGTAGGGCTCGAGTGTGACCTTTTGAAGATGAAGGCCGAGGTCGTGGATGTCCAGGTTGAAGCTGAAGAGATTTGAGCTAATGGGTAACAATAAAGTAGCCATCTATTTAAAAGACACTGCCGACGCTCGAGCAGAGTGTCACGCCCCCTTTTTCTTGTGAAATCGGGTTTATGACATTTGGTATAGGACAACTCGTTCCTTTTTGGAACTGGGTTTAGCATTTGAAAAGTCGCCACCTAATGATTTATGGTGCATTAGGACACCTTCAATGTTAAGGGCTTGAAATTATCCTAAGGTAAAGATGTTAGGCACCCCTCAAGATCCACTAGTATGGTTCCCGGCCAGATAGTTCTTAGTGAATTTATTTCAATTAACATATATACAGATAAGGCTCAAATAAGAGGATATTTTAATAAACAATCGTCTGAAAGAGAAATTAAGGCTTATTTAATCAAGGAGTTGTAATGCTTTTAAAAGAAAAGGGAAATAAAGGAACAGGGTCCTAGGTTTTATTAAAAATATGGATCACATCAATGCAATACTCGGTAATCACTCCTCAAAAGAGGGTCTGCACGTGGTATGAGATCACCGGTCATTATATCCATATCTACCCTTTTCCACAACATTTAAGGTACTAAAGCGCGAATTGGCCTCCACCACTATTGCATGCTATTTCCCGCCCCATTCCTATCAGTCCTAGAGGCACTTAGGACTACTAATCCTAAAAGGGAAGGATATTAGTCTGACTTGAGATTTCAAAGGTGAAAAATCTAGGGCAACATACAAAACATAGAGAAAACTGCACATTTAAGGGGAAGCACATAAACACATAAGGCTCAAGTATACCTCCTCAAACAAAACAATCCAATAGCATGACTTAAACGAATGAGTAAGGTCTAATTCTAAAAATACTTAAGGAAAGAAGAGATTGTTGTTGTTGCAGCAGGCCTGGCCTATTACATGACCTAGTTAGGAAACACGAATCAGGCCTGCCTACTTGTTGTAGCACTTAAACAAATAACGGAAGCGAGTTCAGTTTTATTTATATTATTGCCCAAGGCTTGCCTGAGTGTTTAGGTAAGACCTTAGAAACATGGTATCTATTGCTGATTTTGAGTGTAGTCACAACTTAAAATGAATAGTTTGAAATCCTATAGGCATGCTCGCTAAATCGTGTTAGTACAGAGAGATTAAGTTACTTAAGCACTAGTTCAGAATAGGATGATTTAAATTAGACTAGTTGCAAGTGACAGGATTAATTATTGTTGGTTTTAACTCCTTTGAACATGATATCTAGTGTAATGATTTTAATTTTTTGAACATGGTACTATTTATAGCCGTTTAAATCCTAGAGCATGATGTCTAAGCGATTACAAGCATGCAAAATTTAAAATGGAGTCTTATAGGCAGGTTATCTAGGCGTGAAGTGGAACAGGAAATTTTTTAAATAAAATAAACCTCTATAGGCATGGTGTCTAAGGTGCAGAATTGAGCACCCAGAGTTAAAAGTAGTCCTATAGGCATATTTTGTAAATGGAGTTTGGATATGCAGAATCAAAATGCCCTATAGGCATGGTTTCTACATGTAGTTTGGGTATGCAGAATCAAGATATCCTATAGGCATATTTTCTAGATGTAGTTTGAGTATGCAGAATCAAGATATCCAATAGGCATATTTTCTACCCCTAACATGCATAATTACCCACCACTTATCACTAGCCATCCCCGTTGTTATTACAAACTAGAAGTACTGAATTATATCAGAAAAATACATAAAAATACAACCAAAGGAAGCCCGATTCTTGGTTCCTCCCTGAGCTATGGAATAAAATGCCTTAAGATGCCATTGCTTCAAAGTCTTTCTCAGACTTGAGTGTGTCAAAGTTCCCTAAGGGTCTTAGAGGATCCCGGGCAGTGCTCACACCCAAGTTGCATTAATCGAAATAGAGATGAGTGCAGTGTGGAAAAGGCCAGCCCTTATGTGTCCAAGTTCAAAGGGAACTCATGGGTCCCAAGGCTAGGCTCACACAAGAGGGACATAAGTTAAATCTAAGAGTAGAGTGGACGTACAGAAAGAGAGATTTAAAACTGAATGAAAAATAGAGAGGGATAAGGGTGATTGGTAAGTAGTACTTATTAAAAATTCAGAGTTGATGACTTCATACAAGGGGGTTAGGGGGTTGGGGATTCATTGCAAAGAGCCTGTGTACTTAGGCAAAGACCAGCTTTGGGCTCGCACAGCAATAGAAGATGCTAGAATGCCTATGAGCCAACCAAAATACACAACAAACAAAGGAGACATGAGGGTTATGATCCCAAGAGGATCAAGTTTCGGTCATGGACAATAATGTTTAATGTTTCCATGCCCCATACCAACCACAGTTGCCAAACACATCGAGGATAGGAATTTAAGGTGCAGAAGCTATGATAAGTAAGTAACAAAACATTAATTCAGAACACAAAAGGCAGAATACAACATGCTTAATGATGGAAATTAGTTAAATACAAATAGGAGACAAACAAGAATGAAAGGAACAGTAAAGAAATATATTGTTGTTGATGCTGAAAACTTAGTTAGAACATACCAGTTAGAGAAGCAAAGTGCAATAAGGAAAAGTAACCAGGACTTCGAAGTATAGCCTTGGCTTTTAGTCGGCTAAACAGGCAGTTGCACAAGTAGTAGTAAAGCAAGAAAGAGTGTTTGAGTGTAAGTGCGAGTTCAGAACTAAAAGTGTTCGTGTATTTGAAAGAAGAAAAGCAAAAGGTATTTATAGCTTTTTGAAAACGAGTAAAAGAGAGGTAATAAGCCACAAACATGGAAACAATCACTATTCAGAATCAATTACACACATGATTGCCTTTAATTAAGGGATCACCTTCTTAACGAGCAGTGACAGACTCAAAAATACGGAAAGAAATCAATTTATAAGCATACTGGTTATTGCCATAAAAGAAGTAGTAAAACCATCGAGTAAGTAATTAAGTCTAAGTATAAAAATATGCTAATTTTGGGAAGGGATTCAGTAAGGAAAAAAAATGAAAAGAATCAATTACTTAACATACGAGTGCAATTAGAATTCCACAAAGAAAGGTTTGAAACCAGTCCAAAATTAAAGATCATTCAAGAGGGGAATTCAAAATATAAATAGAGTGCATAAACATTAGGCATACGAGGCTAAACTATGGCAAAGAGAAGCAACATGCAATAACAATCACAAAGTCAGTAGACAGCGAAACATCGAAATATGGTAGTCACATAGGTCAACTTTGTTAACTTAGTAGTAGAGAAAAAAGAGAGTATCAGAAGCATGCAAAGGGTCAAGTAAAAGAACCTTCTGAAAAGTATAGTTGAGTTTAAATGATAGCAAGAAACCAGAATCATATAAAGAAACAGATGCTGAAACAAAAAGATTTCAAATCAAGTCGAGCAACTTCAAACATATGAATTGCACAAGAATTTTCAGAAACTCGAATAGACCCTAAAAAATTAGGATTTTGAAACCAATCGAGTCTAGAGATGATGAACAAGTAAAGCGAATAAATAAGTAGTCCCAGAAACTCGAATAAACTCAAAAGGTAGGGTTTTCCACATCAATCAAGCCTAGAGACAATAAACAAGTAAATCAAACATGTAAATACAAATGGACTAGGAAAACTTAGAAGACATTGGGTTCTTATCATGCAAACTCATAGAGGGGAACAATACGAGGAAACATAACAAAACATGTCAAAAATTCGAGAAAGTTTCGAAATAGCTTAACAAGAAAACCCTAAAAGATAAAGAGACTTGGAAGTAGAGTCTTAAAAGAAACTTCGAGAAAAATATTTAGAAGTTCAAAGAAAACATAGACCTGAAATAGATCTAAAAGAAATCAGAAGAACCTTAGAGCTTAGGGTTTCAGGATAACCCCAAATGATGAGAAAGGCCTTGGAAGCCATTGATCTGGACATGAAATCCAACAGTCTCACTTGAATGGCCATGGATGGCCAGAGAGAGGTTAGAGACAACCGGAGAACAGTCATGAACTGAAATCGAACAAAGACCGGACCTTGAGACCATAAGCACAAACACACAGAAGCTATGGGAGGCTGGTACTGGTTTCAAATGACCACAAGAGGCCATAGATTAAGGAGGTATCAGGTTTGTAGTTTGATAGTGGCTGCTAGGGTTTCTAGGAGTCTCGGAGAGAATTGAGAGAGAAGGGAATTCAATGGTAGTTTTAGGTAAGAAATTATTAGGTTTAAGGGTAAGTTCGGGTTAAAAAAGGAAAAGGCAACCGGTAGCCGTTGATATAAACGATCAACGGTTGGGATTTAAAGGTTTAGGTGGGGATTTGGGTATGGATCGGTTTAATCAGGTTGGGTTCAGGTATGAGTTGGAATTGGGATGGGTTAATTGGGCTTAAATTGGGGGTTCAATTCAGGCCATAATTGAAATGTAATTGGGCTAGATTTTAAATAGCCAATTTTCCCCTTTCATATATAAAAAATAGTAAATTAATTCCCGAAAACAAATTAAAAGTAGTAAAATCATTTGTAACACATAATTATCAATTTAAAAATACTATACTTAATTTTTATAAATATAAACCCAATTAAATCTAAAAGAGGCTAATATTGCAATTATGTACAATTTAGCCTTAAAAAAATACTACATCAATTTATAAAAAATATGCAAAAATATCTTAGCTATATATTAGTATAAATGTGAGAGTCTAACGAATTAATTACCAAAAAAGATCATTTTGGTAATTATTATCGGTTTTTTTATGCACGACATAGGGAAATAAATTGGTTAAAACATCTTTTAAAATTGAGGAAAAATAATAAGACATTTGGACATGCTTATATATGCATACATGTGTTATTTTGAGAGTATTTTGCATATAAAAGATACATAGGGAAAAATTGGGTATCAACAACTGCCCCTCTTTACCCGGGAAGGATGAAAGAGTTGTCGGGTAAAGATATGATGACCAAATTTTGACCGAACGACATGGTTTGAAGAATATAGTCCAAGCCCGGGCTTCTGAGCTGCCTACTTATCCCTAGTTTTATAGGAATCAGTCCATATATAGTTCAAGATCCGTTGGCGGAGTATGCCAATAGGTACTTTCCAAGAACGGACGCAACGTTTCGGTCAGGGTGAGTGAAAGGCTTATGAGAGTGGTCAGGTTTGATGTGGCTGCGGGCACCAGAGAGGAAATTCTCCTGCCGGGTCTGTTGTTGCTTGTCGATTTACTTGCAAATAAGTAATAAGAGAATATATTATGCGCAAATTTTAACATGATGGAAATTCCCATCGGACCATAAATGTTGTCTTCGGACGGTTAGGATGACGTCTTTAGACCATGAATCTTATAATAAAGGATTCACAGACTATGAAATTATGCTGTTGAGCTATGAAAATGGTGCCTCCGAACCATAATGCCTTTGAATAATGATATGCGATAGATTTAAAGGGATCCTTAGACCATGACATGGTGTTCTCGGGTTACGAGGATAGTGCCTCCAAACGATGACGCCTTTGGATAAGTTGGAGATATTTTAACCCATGAAGGATGCAGTAGCATGTGGCGATCTTTTAGACGTGCAATGAGGCAATCTTTCAGCAGTACAAATGTGGCGATCTTCCAGTCGTGCAGATATGGCCATCTTTCAGCCGTGCAATGTGGCGATCTTTTAGCCGTGCAATGTGGCAATATTTCAACCGTGCAATGTGGCGATCTTTCAGCCGTGAAATGTGGCGATCGTTCAGCTGTGTCATGCAAATGAAAGTGGAGGTAGATCTTAACCTCGAAAGGCAGAATAGTAGCCTTATGCAAGTTGGAAGGCAGAATGGTAGCCTTATGCAATGTAAATGTAAATGCAAATACAGGTAGAGCTTAACCTCGGAAAGCAAACTGGTAGCCTTATACAGGTTGGAAGGCAAAATGGTAGCCTTATGCAATGTATATGCAGATAGAGGTAGAACTTATACTCGGAAGGCAGAACGGTAGCCTTACACAGTGTAGAAAATGCAAATGGAGACAACGTTTAGTCTCGGAAGGCAGAATGATAGCCTTATGCAAGAAATAAAAGGGCAAATGGTAATAGAGCTTACTTAGCTGATAGCAGATTGCGATATCATGCATGTTGGGGACACTATGACACATGAGACGTCACTGGTGTGCGTGGATAGAAAATGTGGGTAAGCGCAACAGTTCTGAAAGTTGTATTCATGAACAATATTTGTGAGTGTATAGTATGTTCGATGATTTTGCAATCCAGGTACCTGCATCAAAAGAAAAATCGTGATTTTTGTAAAGGGGAAGGTTAGTTCGTATCCTTGCTGGCTTTGCTCGACCTTCTTGGCTTTGATACGGTGATACTATATGTATCGTTGGCGTAGTGTTGCTAAACAAAGCAGTTTCAATAAATAAACATGCATGACTTTGTAAAAGTATGACATAAACATATAATAATAATAATAAAATTCTGCCCCAATTTGAAGGGTGATAATTTTGACAGCTTCTCGTGCGACGATCGGATGAAATTACTTCAGAATTTTGAGGGTCCTCCTCAAAATTCTGCCCTACTTTATGATTTGGGGAGAAATGAAAATTTTATTTAATTGTGACCGAATCCATAAGGCTGCATATGTATCGCCTCTTAAACGAAAATCAGGTCAGACGTAGTTCAAATTACATCATATAGGGAAAACATGGAGATTATGAATTTTCACCGGATAGGATCAATGAAATTCTTATTTGGATGTTGTATAATAGATGATAGGGTAGCTAATGTATCGGCGAACTCATTCTAGATTCTGGAACATGCTGGAACTCCATCCTCGCGAACCTCTTTCTCAATTCTTGTACATGATATAGATACGAGAGTATCTTGGAGTTCTTGGTTGCCCACTCTTCTCGTACCAGATGTATAAGCAAGTATGAATCTCCAATTACTAGCAACTCGTGCACGTTCGTGTCAATGGTCATTTTGAGCCTTATGATCCAGGCTTTGTACTCGGCTATATTGTTGGTGCAGGGGAATCTGAGCTTGGCAAACACCGGATAATGCTAACCGATTTTTGTCACCAAGACTGCTCCTACGCCAACTCCTTTGAAATTCGCTACTCCATCGAAAAACATTCTCCAACCATCATAGGTTTCTGCAATGTCATCTCCTATGAACGATACCTCTTCGTCGGGAAAATATGTTTTCAAAGTTTCATATTCTCCATCCACAGGGTTTTAAGCAATGTGGTATTCCAATGCTTGTCCTTTGATCGCGTTCTGAGTTACGAATACAATATCGAATTTACTCAGCAGGATTTGCCATTTGGCGAGCTTGCCAGTGGCCATGAGTTTCTGGAAGATGTATTTTAAAGGGTCTATCCTTTATATGAGATATGTGGTATAGGCACATAAGTAATGCCTTAGCTTCTGAGCTACCCAAGTCAAAGCGCAGCAGGTGCGTTCTAAAAGAGAATACCCGGCTTCGTAGGGAGTGAATAGATGGCTTGTTCCTTTCTCCCTGTTTCATCATGCTGCCCAAGACACAACCGAAGGATCCATCTAGTACTACAATTTAGAGTAATAGGGGTCTACCTGGCTCTGGCGGGACCAAGACTGGTGGTGTTGAAAAATACTCCTTAATTCTATTGAAGGCCTTCTGGCAATCATCGGTCCATTCCGTAGCGGTGTTCTTTTTTCAACATCTTAAAGATTGGCTCACAAATAACTGTAGATTGTGCTATGAACTGCCTGATATAGTTAAGTCTCCCCAAGAAATTCATCACATCCTTCTTGTTCTTTGGTGGTGGAAGTTCCTGAATGGCCTTGACCTTTTATGGATCCAATTATATTCCTCGGTGTCTCACAATAAACCCAAGCAACTTTTCAGCGGGGACCCCAAATGCACACTTCGCAGGATTCAGTTTTAGGTTGTACCTTCACAATCTGTTGAAGAATTTCCTCAAATCTTCCATATGATCAATGGACTTCTTGGACTTGATGATGACATCATCCACATATTCCTCGATTTCTTTGTGTATCATATCATGAAAAATGGTAGTCATGGCCCTCATATAGGTTGGCCCTGAATTCTTTCGGCCGAACGACATCATTTTGTAACAATACATTCCCCACGGTGTAATAAAAGACATTTTCTCAGCATCTTCCTCAGCCATCCAGATCTGATGATAATCGATGGAGCAATAAACGAATAACTGTAACTCGTGCTTGGCGAAATTGTTGATCAGGATGTATATATTTGGCAAACAGAAGTCATCTTTGGGACTGGCCTGGTTAAGATCCCGGTAGTTGACATAGACTCTTACCTTCCCATCCTTCTTCGATACTGGTACGATGTTGGCTAGCCATGTCGGATACTCAACTACTCTGAGAACTTTAGCTCTGACTTGCTTAGTGACCTCTTCCTTTATTTTCAAACTCATGTCTGGCTTAAACTTCCTGAGCTTCTGCTTTACTGGCGGGCATGTTGGATCAATTGGCAATTTATAGGCCACGATATATGTACTTAGAGTAGTCATGTCATCATATGACAAGGCGAAAATGTCCTCATATTCCCTTAAAAAGTCAGTGTATTCCTTCTTTTCTGATCCCGACAAATGGACGCTGATTCGCGTCTCCTTGACATTCTCTGCATCTCCCATATTAACAATTTCTGTCTCATCCAGGTTGGACTTAGTTCTGTTTTTGAAGTTCTCAACTTCTTCGACAATCTCCTCTAGTATGTCATCTTCTTCTGAATCGATGTCTGTTTGTTGCGTTGTCTCATCGCATGTCACAGTCATTGGTTCATCAAGATAAGTAATAGTAATGCTGTATAAGTAAAGTAATGAGAGAAAAATAATAATGAGTGTTGATTTATAAGAAATATCAAAATGCTTTGATAAATTCCATAACTGTCTTGAAAATTGAAGATCTTATTGCAGAAATCAAAAGTGCGAAAAGAAAATATTATCTAGTAAAAAATAAGAACAGTGCATGATGCTTGTTTAGCCATGCTACCCCGAGGCTCGATGGGCTCTGGTGGTTCTGATGGTTCAATTGTTGAGGTATGCTCCTCTACTCAAAGCTTGTTTGGAAGGACCTTACTCCCCCTCCTCCTCAAAAACAACATAGCAGTCCATGTCATTGTATTATAAGAACAAGTTCTTCACTGCAGCAAGTGCTTCCTCTTTGTCTGTCCTATAAACAATGTTAGCCTGTTGGAAAGTCTACTCCAAAGGTGGTATTGGTTGTTCCAGCAGATAGTAAGTACTGCGCCACGGTGGCGACAATTGTTAAATTCTTCCCAAGTGTACTCGTATCCTAGACCGAACATAGTGTTGTGCTTCTTCAGTTTTATGGGTTTAGCAATCCCCTGGAGGTTCTTGCCGAGCTCCTTTCCAGGTTTGTTTCCACTCCAATTCAATATACTCTCGATCTTGTTGTCCCACCATTTATCTTTGTCAACAGAATTGACTCGCTCGATGTGGTTGTACGTCTCTCCACCTAACTTTCTTCTTCCCCATATTGCCAGAATGATCTGACGACTGTATATAGCATTGCTGCCATCATCGTGAATGATTACTTCATGGTGATTCCATCCAAATTTCATGCCTGATGCAGTGTTGAAGCCACAGCCCCCGTAGAATGAATCCAAGGGCGCCCTAACAGCAAGTTGTAGGATGCTGGCACATCTATCACTTGAAAATCAACCTCGAAACAAGTTGGTCCTATTTGAAGACACATGCTAATTTCTCCAATGGCAGACCTCTGGGATCCGTCAATAGCTTTCACGTTGATCGCTTCTTCTTTTATCTCATGCAACCCTTTACCCAACTTCTTGAGAGTTATCAATGGGCATACATTAATGCTGGAACTCCCATCAATCAGGATCCTAGTGATGAAGTAGTCTTCACATTGCACGATTATATGCAATGCTTTGTTTTGACCCAGCCCTTCAGGTGGCAGCTCGTCCTTATAGAAAGTGATTTTGTGGCTTTCTAACACTTGTCCCACCATATTGGCCATTTTTTCGCCAGTGATGTTACTCGGAACGTATGCCTCACTCAATACCTTCAACAGAGCATTTTTGTGTGTCTTGGAGTTTGGTAACAAAAAGAGGATAGATATTTATGCTGGTATTTTGTTGAGCTGGTCAATAACTAAATACTCCTTGGCATGTATCTTCCTCCAAAGGTCATCTGGGCCTGTCTCAATGATGAGTGGCCGGTTGGATGCTTGTTTACTTGACTCAGCTAAGTGCTCTGGGGTATAGACTCTTCCAGTCCTTATTATACCCTATGCTGCAATAGCTTCTTCGAACCTGACTTTGCCTTTCCCCCTAGCCTCTACCGTATAATCCCAAGGGAAACCTTTTAAATGGACTGAAGGCATGGTGTTCATCACCACTGGAATTGGTGCGGCTACCTTTACTTCAAATGGGACATGTTCCTTGGGTGGTAAAATTGTAACCTCAAACGGTGCTGGTGCTTTGGCTGATGGTGCTGCCTCAAACTCAAGCGGGATAGACACGTCTACCTCGGTGACCTCAGATGGTTGAATCTGGGCGATGATGGGGGTTAAGAGTAACTGCTGGCTTCTTTGGATCATCACCTTCTACGATCAACCTAATAGATCCCTCGAGATCCCAATCATCCTCTATTTCAATCATGAGAACACCCCCGCCCTTGTGATCTGGTAAGGGGCTGTTGCAAACATTCGGAGCTTCCCCCGCCCTTGTGATCTGGTAAGGGGTTGTTGCAAACATTCGGAGCGTCTTTCTTTGCTCCAATGACCTTGTTATCATTTAAGGGCTGTATCTTGTCCTTTAAAGAATGACATTCGTTGATGGTGTGTCCCTTCATGCTAGAATGGTATGCATAAGATTTGTTTCGGTTAACCCACTAATAAGGGTGCTCAAGGGTTGAAGTAGGGATGAGGGTGGCATAACTGGCAGTTTTGAGTCTTTCATATAGCTGACCAATGGGTTCGACAATGGCTGTGTATTGTTTTGGAGGTCTCCGATCAAAGTTAGGTCGGGGCCTAGGAAAGTTTTGGCGTGCGGGGGGTGATTGGTAATGAGATGGTTGGGCATTGTAGGCTTGGTATACATGTGAGGGTTGGGAATATCTGGGTGAGGTAGGCTGATATGTGGGAGTTGGAGGTCACTGATAAGTCGGTGCTGGGGGTTGGTAGGAAGGTGCTTGGTAGTTTGGAGCTGACTGATATGTGAGTGGAGGTATAGGGTAGGTTTGGTATGTGAGGGGAGACTTGGTCCTTTGTGCAGCCATTACGGCCCCCACGTCTCTCTTTTTAGACACACCACCACACGGTAAGGCCTTATTTGTGGGTTGCAAGGCCTCAAAGTTTGTAACCATGCTGCTTTTGATACCTTTTTCAATTTGCTCACCTTGTTTGATGATGTCAGAAAACTTGTGATTTTCAATCTACATTAGCTGTTCATAATATTGCGGGTCCTGAGCCTGAATAAAAAAATTTGTTTATCTATTCCTCCTCTAAGGCAGCTCTGACCTTAGCGGCTTCCGACCTCTAGCGAGTAGCATACTCACGAAATATTTTCGTAGGCTTCCTCTTCAGAATCTGAATGTAGAATACATCTAGCGCATACTCTGTATTGAACCTGAACCTGTCCATGAAATCAGTGGCCATTTATACCCAATTTGACAACTTCTTAGGATCCTGGCTGATGTACCAGGATAGTGCATCTCCCTTTAGAATCCTCATGAATAGGTTCATGTGTATCCTTTCGTCATTTCCTACTCCGACCGGATTGTCGTAGTATGTTCTTAGATGGACCCTCGGATCACCTATACCATAAAAAATCTTGAACTTGGGAGGTTTGTACCCCTCAGGCAGTTCAACATCTGGTTGTATGCAGAGATCTTCATAGTTCAACCCTTCAATACCTTTACTTCCCTCGACGTCTTAGATTTGGCTAGTCAATTTCTTAACCTCTTCTGCCAAATTCCTAATGAGTGAATCCTTCTCCTCAGACTCAAGGGTGCAGGATATAGGTTGGGCAGAGAGTGGAACAGTCTCTACGTAAATGAGGTTGTTGTAAGTGTGGAAGTGGTCATTTGCGGAGTCTTATGGTTTAGGGATGAGTAACATATTGTTTTTTGGAGTGCGACAAGTGTTGCAATGATTCTTTTTTGGAATAGTGGGACGATTTGGTTGCTTTTGTGGAGGTGTGGGATTTTGGCCGTTGGGGAAGATGGTGTCAGGGGTGCTGAGGGAGAAGGATAGGTTGGCCAGGTTCCGAACCTGATCAAGCCCTTTTTGGAATCTCAGCAACTTTTGTTCGAGTTGGGATGCATTTTCCTTGGAAACCTGAGTACTATGACCATGAGTGACCTCTAACGGTTCAGTTGAGTTCTCCTTTCTGGCGTTGTTCAAATCTTCCATCTTCCCTTTGTTCTTGTTTTTGGCAGGATTAAGAGGAGGAGTGGGTGGAGGGCCCTTGGATCTTGTGGAATAGGATGATGTTATCAGAGTGCTCGAACTAACCTTTGGGGAGGGGAATAACAAAACAAAAATACAATAAAAAGGGCAACCAAGTTAGTGAGGATCACAAAAAAATTTTGGAATATTTAAACACATAGTGCGGAAATATAAAGCACGTCCTAATTTGGAAGCCTCATTGTGCCCGAGGTAGGCCTAGCTACAAGTTGATTTGGAGAACTTAGGATGCTAAATGCCTTTTTTCATTGATAAAATATACGAATCCCGAACTGACACTTAAATAAACAAGAAATAAAAATCACTAATGGACATTGGCCTTATTACATAAAGTAAAACGAAAGATTCCTATCTACTTAGTCCCGGAAGGACGTTCCCCAGATTCGGTATCTCTGGCTCCATCGAACATCTTTCCCAACTCGTGAAGTCCTAGCAATAGGTAGGCCCTGGCTAGGTGTCCTCCTTCGGTCCCTTCAGTATTTTGACAATCCTCGACCCTCTTGAGAAACTTCTTCCCCAACTCCACTATGCCTCGCTCCAAGTATCCCAGTCGCTTGTTGGCACTGACTGCCATATCCTTCCATTCCTCAATTAACTTCTGATTGGCTTCTTGTATCTCACGATGCTCACTTTCACACTCCCGGATCCTCTTGCACAATTGGTTGTATTTGACCTGTGCCTCGACTTTTTTTATCTATGATCCTGTGACCTCGAACAAATACTGGGGTTTTAGACTGGTACCCTTGAGCGGACAACTCAAGGGGGAAAGGCACAGAACCATCGACTACACCGTTGATCGACTGATTTTACCGCAAATATGTCATTTCCGAATTTACGGGGTAATTATATAGGAAGAGCGCAACCACTCATTATAAGCGTTTCTATGGGATTTGTTTGGCACTGGTGGAATATGATGTTGAGCATGATTATTCAATAATTAAAAAACATGTTATCACATATTTGCATGTTTAAGAAAGCAGTAAATACAACATTTTATGACAGTAAAGTAGCACTAAAGAAAAGAAACGAAAAAGATAAGTCAGTTTTTCCTTGTAAGAGAAATTAAAAGCTTGAATTAATTTAAACAAGTAATTACATATAAAGGGACAATATGAATTCACAAGAACAATATGAAATGGTAGAAGCCTAATATCCCCAGTAGAGTCGCCATGCTGTCGCGCCCCCTTTTTCTCGCAAAATCGGGTTTATGACATTTGGTATAGGAAGACTAATTTTGGGAACTGGGTTTTGCATTTGAAGAGTCACCACCTAATAATTTATGGTGTATTAGGACACCTTCAAGGTTCATTTCTAAGTTGATTTGATAACCAGAGATAGGGTAAGGGCTTGAAATTATCCTAAGGGAAAGGTGTTAGGCACCGCTCAAGATCCACTAGTGTGGTTCCCAGCCAGATAGTTCTTTGGGAATTTGGTTCAATTAATATATATGCAGATAAGGCTCAAATAAGAGGGTATTTTAATAAACAATCGTTTAAAAGAGCAATTAAGGTTGATTTTAAAAAAAGAGTTGCAATGCTTTTAAAAGAAAAGGGAAATAAAGGAAGGGGGTCCTAGGTTTATTAAAAATATGGATCACATCAATGCGATACCTGGTAATCACTCCTCAAAAAAGGGGATACACATGATAGTAGTGCACCGGTCATCATATCCATATCTACCCTTTCCCACCCCGTTTAAGGTACTAAAGCACAGATTGGTCTCGACCACTATTGCATGCTATTTCCCGCCCCATTCCTATTAGTTTCGGAGGTACTTAGGACTACTATCCTAAAAGGAAAGGATATTAGGCTGACTTAAGGTTTAAAAGGTCAAAAATCTAGGGCGCCATACAAAAAATAGAGAAAATTGCACATTTAAGAGGAAGCACATAAGGCTCAAGTATACCTCCTAAAACAAAACAATCCAATAACATAACTTAAACAAACGAGTAAGGTCTGATTCTAAAAATACTTGAGGGAAGAGGAGATTGTTGTTGTTGTAGCAGGCATGGCCTATTACATGACTCAATTAGGAAACACGAATCAGGCCTGCCTGGTGGTTGTAGCACTTAAACAAATAACAGAGGCGAGTTCAGTTTTATTTATATTATTTCCTAAGGCTTGCCTAAGCATTTAGGTAAGACCTTAGAAACATGGTATCTATTGCTGATTTTGAGTTTAGTCACAAGTTAAAACGAATAGTTTGAAATCCTATAGGCATGCTTGCTAAATCGTGTTAACACGGAGAGATTAAGTTACTTAAGCACTGGTTTAGAATAGGATGATTTAAATTAGACAAGTTGCAGGTGACATGATTCATTATTGTTGTCGTGCCCCCTTTTGTCTCACAAAATCGAGTTTATGACATTTGGAGGGACAACTCGTTCCTTTTGGGAACTAGGTTTGCATTTGAAGAGTCGCCACCTAATGATTAAGGAGCATTAGGACACCAATAAAGATTCAAGTCTAAGTTTGTTTGAATAACCAGATATTGTGTAAGGGCTTGAAATTATCCCAAGGGAAAGGTGTTAGGCACCCTTCAGGATCCACTAGTAGTTCCCTGCTAGACAGTTATTGTGAATTTAGCAAATAGACAGGTATGGGCTCAAATATTAGAGGATTTAAACACATAAAAGGAAGAAGATTTGAAACAAGATGTAAAAAAAAGAGTTTGCAAATAAAAGGAAAGGGGGTCCTAGGTTTATAATTAATATGGATCACCCCACACAATGTTCAGTAATCACTCCTCAATGAGGGGCTACACGTGACATTATCGCGTGGTCATCATATCTATATCTATCCTTTCCTCCCCTTTAAGGTATTAAAGTGCGGATTGGTATCGATTACTATTGCATGTTATTGCCCACCCCATTCCTATCAGTCCTGGAGGTAATTAGGACTAATAATCCTAAAAGGGGGGGGGGGGGATATTAGGCTTATATGAAGTTTCAAAGGTAAAAAATCTAAGGCGACATACAAAATATATAAAGACTGCACATTAAAGGGGAAACGCATGAACTCATAAGGCTCAAGTATACCTCCTCCAAACAAAACAATCCAATAGCACGACTTAAACAAATGAGTAGGGTCTGATTCAAAAAAAATAGAGGGAAGAGGAGATTTTTGTATTGCAGCAGGCTTGACTTATTACATGACTCAGTTAGGAAACTTTGGCCCTCCTACAGATTGTATCCCTTACACAAATAATAGAGGCGAGTTCGGTTTTATTTACATTGCCTAAGGCTTGCCTAAGCATTCAAGCGGGGTCCTATAGGCATAATATCTACTTAATTTAGAATGATGAAATAATAAAACTCAAAACGAATTGTTCAAAATCCTACACGATTTCTTGCTAAACCTCGTTAAGTAAGGGAATTAGATTATTGAAAAAGAGATTTAGAATGGACAAAATTAAATTAGACTGGTTACAGATTCTGCACGTGATAATATCTACTATTACAGGTTTTAATCCTTAAGAGCATGATATCTAACATTGACTGTGAACAAAGCGAATCAGATTTATTTAAGAATCCCTATAGGCATGATTTCTATACATTACTGATTTTAACACGTTACTGGATTATAACCACTTGGGCCCTAAAACATGATATCTAAATGTGCAGAATTTTAGATAATCCCTATAGGCAGGTTGTCTAGATGTGAAGTTAAACATTCAGAATAAATCTCTATAGGCATGATGTCTAAGGTGCAGAATTAAAATACCCTATAGATATGGCTTCTAAATGCAATTTGAATATGCAGAAATTTAAAATATCCTATAGGCATGGTTTCTACCCTTAACATGCATAAATACCCAAACCTTTCCACTAATCGGGCAAAATGTTCATTACAAATTATTATAAAGCAGGAATGTTAAATTGCATCAAAATACATAAAAATACAACTAGAGGAGGTTCGATTCTTGGTTCCTCCCTGAGTAATGGAATAACTGCCTTAAGATGCCATTGCTTCAATGCCTTTCACAAACTTGAGTATGTCAGAGTTCCCTAAAGACCTCAATAGGAGCCTGGGCAGTGCTCACGCCTAAATTACATCACCAGAATATGGACAAGTGCGATGTGGAAATGCCATACCTCATGTGTCAAGTTTAGAGAGAGCTCATGGGTCCCAAGGAAAGGCTCACATAAAGAAATTGGTTAAAAGATGCGTAAAAGAACTCCGAAAACCCTAGTTTTTCAAAGAAAGTAAAAACGGTTAAGAGTAGACGATGTTTCAGAAGAAGCTCGAGAATAAGCAGATCGTAGAAGTAAACATGCTTAAAGCATGAAAATAACATCGTTCTGAGAGATTCAGGATAAAGTTAGGCTTGCAAAAGGAAACCCAAATTGAAAGAACCTGTTGTAACCTCACAAATCGTAACGCATATGGTGTGATTTCGCCCAAAATCACACCAAAGAAGCCTATAACAAAAGAATCAGAAACTCTAGGTCCAAATCGACATGGCCTAGGACTCTTGAGGACTTGAAAGATGTTGAGCGAGGCAATGAGAGACCTATTGGAGGCTTAGGGTTGAAAGGAGGTAGCCGGAGATGGCTGGAGAAGGAGGCGATTGACGGAGTCTAGGGTTAGGTTAGAGAGAGGAGTACGGACCGCACCATAGTGGCAACCGTAGTGGCAACTAGTTATTGAATTCTTCCTACCTATACTCATATCTCAGACCGAATGTGGTGCCATGTTTCTTGAGTTTTATAGGCTTAGTGATTCCCTGGAGGTTTCTGCCAAGCCCCTTACGAAGTTCGTACCCACTCCAGTTCAATATACTCTTGATCTTGTTGTCCTACTATTTATCTTTGTCAATAGCATTGACTTGCTCGATGTGGTGATAGGTCACCCCACCTAACTTTCTTCTTCCCCCTATTGTCGGAATGGTCTGACGACCGTATATAGGATTGATGCCGTCATCGTAGGTGATCACTTCTTGGTGATTCCATTCAAATTTTACCGCCTGATGCAGTGTTGATGCTACGGCCCTAGCGACATAGATACATGGCTGTCCCAATAGCAAATTGTAAGATGCAGACATGTCTACCACTTGAAAATCAACATCGAACCAAGTAGTTCCCATTTGCAAACACAGACTCATCTCCCCAACGGTGGACCTTTGGGAGCTGTTGAAAGCTTTCACATTGATGGCTCTGTCCTTTATTCCATTCAGTCCCTTACCCAACTTCTTGAGTGTTACTTATTGAGGCTAGACCCTCCATCGATCAGGATTCTGGTGATAAAATAGTCTTCGCACTGTACGGTTATGTGCAGTGCCTTGTTGTGACCTAACCCTTTAGGCGGCAACTCATCCTCATGAGAAGTAATTTTATGACTTTCCAATACCTGTCCTACCATGTTAGCCATTTCCCCGCTAGTGATGTTGCTTGGCACGTATTCTTCACTCAGTACCCTCAATATAGTATTCTTTTGTGCCTCAGAATTTTGTAGCAAAGAAAGGATGGCAATTTTCATTGGTGTTTTGTTCAACTGGTTGATGACCGAATATTCCTTGGTCTGTATCTTTTTCCAAATATCATTCGGCCTTGTCTCAATGATGGGTGACCGATTGGAGGCCTGCTTGCTTGACTCAGCTAGGTGTTCCAGGGTATAGACCCTACCAGTTCTCGTTATACCCTGTGCGGCAACAGTTTCCTCGAACCTAACCTCACCTTTCCTCCTTGCCTCGGTTGTATAGTCCCATGGTATAGACTTTGTATTGGATGGTGTCCTAGTTGACATCGCAACTGGGATCGGCGTGGGTATCTTTACTCCGAACGAAGCGTGTACCTTTGGTGGTAAAACTGCAACTTCAAATAGTGTAGGTGCACTTGATGGAGACACAAATTCGACCTCCATTGGCGCTGATGTCTTTGCAGATGATGTTCTTTCAAACTCAAGTGGCACAGACTTATTTACCTCAACGTCCCTAGTTGGACGAATCAGGACTATGATTGGATTAAGAATAACTACTGGCTTCTTTGAGTCATTACCTTCTGCAATCAACCCGATTGACCCCTGGGGTCCCTATCGTTATCTATTTCAATCATGAGAATGCCTCCACCCTTGTGGTATGGCAGAGGATTATTGCGGACATTTGGAGTAGGTTCCTTTTCCAAAATAATCTTGTTGTCAATTAAAGTCTGGATCTTGTCTTTCAGAGGACGACATTTCTCAATGGTGTGTCCTTTCATGCCGGAGTGGTATGCAGAGGATTTGTTTGGGTTAACCCACTGAGAAGGGTTCTCCAAAGTTGCAGCAGGGATAGGGTGCCATAACCAGTATATTTGAGTCTCTCATATAACTGGTCAATAGGTTCAGCAATGGCGGAATATTGTTTCAGAGGTCTGCGGTCAAAATTTGGTCGGGATCTAGGGAAGTTTAGCATGTAAGAGGTGATTGATAGTGGGCTAGTTGAGCATTGTAGGCTTGGGAAACATGTGCGGGTTGGAAATATATGGGTGAAGTAGGCTGATATGTGGGAGGTGGAGGTGATTGATAAGTGGGTGGTAGAGTTTGGTAAGAAGGTGAGGGTGCTTGGTAGTTTTGAGTAGGCTGATATGTGAGTGGGGGTATTGGATAGGTTTGGTATTTGATAGGGGATTTGGTTCTCTGTGCAATCATTATGGCCCCTACGTCCCTTTTCTTGGACACACCACCAGACTGTAGGTCCTTATTTGTAGCATGCAAGACCTCGAAATTCGTAAGCATATCACTTTTGATCCCCTCTTCGATTCTTTCGCCCATCTTGATAATGTCATAGAATTTATGGCACTCAATCATCATTAGCCTTTCATAATATTGCGGGTCCCGAGCCCGTACGAAGAATTTGTTCATCTGTTCCTCTTCGAAGGCAGGCCTAACCTTAGCAGCTTCGGACCTCCAGCGAGTAGCATACTCATGGAATGTTTCGGTAGGCTTGTTCTTTAGATTCTGAATGTTGAACACATCCAGTGCATCCTCCGTGTTAAACCTGATCCTGTCCATAAAATCGGATGCCATATTTACCCAATTTGACCATTTCTTCGGATCTTGGCTAATGTACCAAGACAGAGCATCTCCTTTTAAGCTCCTCATGAAAAGCTTCATGCGGATTCTCTCGTCCTTCCCTACTCCAACCATCTTGTCATAATATGTTCTCAAATGTACTATTGGATTCGCCGTACCATCAAACATTTCAAACTTTGGAGGTTTGTACCCCTCGGGCAGTTCGACACCGGGCTGTATGCAAAGATCTTCATAGTTCAGCCCCTCAATTCCTTTTCTACCTTCAACGCCTTGAATTCGGCAACTCAATTTCTTAAGTTCTTCATCCAGGTTCCTGATGAGCGAGTCTTTTTCATCATATTTGGGTGTGTTTGAGATGGGTTGGGTGGAGTGTGGCATAGTCTCCACATATATGGAGGTGTTATGGTGGGTGTAAAAGTGGTCATTTGTGAAGTATTAGTGTTCTGGGATGAGCAGCAGGGTATTGTTTGAGGTATGGCAAATGTTGCAGTGGTGGTGAGGAGTTGGATGGTTTTGTTGCTTTGGGATGTTCTGTGGAGATGTAGAGTTCTGAGCATTTGCAAAATTGATATCTGGAGTGCTGAGGGAAAATGACAGATTTGCCAGATTCCGAACCTGATCAAGTTCTTCTTGGAATTTCAGCAGCTTTTGCTTGAGTTGGGATGCATTTTCCTTGGAAACCTGAGTGCCATGACCATGAGTGACCTCTACCCATTTAGTTGAGTTTTCCTTTCTGGCGTTGTTCAAATTTTCCATATTCCCTTTGTTCTTATTTTTGACAGGACTAAGAGGAGGACTGGGTGGAGGCCCCTGGATCTCGTGAAATAGGATGATGTTGCCAGAGTGCACGAACTAACCTTTGGGGAGGGGAATAAATAAACAAAAAGTAAAAACAAAAAGGTAGCAAGTTAGTGAGGATTATAAAAAGCGTTGCGACATTTAAACATATAGCGCATAATGTAAACTGTGTCCTAATTTGGGAATCTTTTTGTGCCCGAGGTAGACCTAACGACAAATTAATTTGGAGAACTTAGAATGCTAAATGCCTCATTTTATTGATAAAAAGTAGACGAATCGACACTAAATAACAAGAAATAAAAGTCACTAGTGGCAGTTGACCTTATTACATTTCATAAAGCAAAATAAAAACTCCTATCTATTGGGTCCCAGAAGGACCTTCCCAGATTCGGCATCCTTGTCTCCATCGAACAACTTTCCTAACTCGCAAAATCCAAGTAATAGGTAGGCTATGGCTAGATGTCCTCCCTCGGTCCCTTTAGCCTCTTGACTATCTTCAACCCTTTTGAGAAAGGATTTTGGTCACTAGAGTGTGTAAATCTTTCCACCAGCTTAGCAATCTTGGGTGGATATTGGTGACCATGCTGAATCTGGGGACTTCATGCCTCATATTTATGTAATGCAAATAAGGTTTGGCCCTTACCCCCACCAGACTCGACTATTTAATATCAACAATTAACATGAAGCATTTATTTCTCCAAATAAATGCACAAAACATGATGACATCCATTTGGGTTTAGGGAAACCCAGTGGACTTTGGACAAGGCTATCTTAAGGATCATTATGTGGACAACATAACTGACTCAACTAGGTTCAACCATAATGCATGCACAGTTAAACAAAATAAGGTTTCTATGAGGTTTTAGACTGGTACCCTTCAGCGAACAACTCAAGGGGAAAGGCAAAGAACCGTCGACTACACCGTTGATCGACTGGTTTTACAGCAAATATGCTTTTTCTAGATTTAAGGGGTGATAATATCGGAAGAGCGCAACCACTCATTATAAACGTTGCTATGGTATTTGTTTGGCATGAGTGGAATATGATGTTGAGCATGATTATGCAATAAATAAAAGCATGTTGTCACGTATTTGCATGTTAAGAAAAGTAGTAAATACAGTAGTTTCATAATTTAAAGCTGTAATAAAGGGAAGAAACAAAAGACAAGTCAGTTTTTGTAATTGAAAAGGGAATTGAATGCTTAAAGGAATTAAACAAGTAATTGCACATAAAGGAGCATAAATTCAATATGATAGTCTGAAATGGAAAAAGCCTAAAAATCCCCAGCAGAGTCGGCATGCTGTCGCGCCCCCTTTTTCTCGTGAAATTAGGTTTATGATGTTTGGAGGGATAACTCGTTCCTTTTGGGAACTGAGTTTGCATTTAAAGAGTTGCCACCTAATGATTAATGTGTATTAGGACACCAATAGAGATTCAAGTCTAAGTTTGTTTGAATAATCAGAGATTAGGTAAGGGCTTGAAATTATCCTGAAGGGAAGGTGTTAGGCACCCCTCAGGATTCACTAGTATGGTTTCCCGCTAGATAGTTATTGTTAATTTAGCAAATAGACGGATATGGGCTCAAATATTAGAGGATTTAAACATATAAAAGAAAGAACATTTGTTTTAAAAAAAGAGTTTGCAAATAAAAGGAAAAGGGGTCCTAGGCTTATATTTAATATGAATCACCCCACACAAAGTCCGGTAATCACTTCTCAATGAGGGGCTACACGTGACATTATCACATGGTCATCATATCCATATCTACCCTTTCCGCCCCGTTAAGGTATTAAAGCGCTGATTGGTCTTGATTACTATTGCATGCTATTACCTGCCCCATTTCTATCAGTCCCGGAGGTACTTAGGACTACTAATCCTAAAAGGGAGGGATATTAGGCTTATATAAAGTTTCAAAGATAAAAAATCTAAGGCGACATACAAAATATATAAAGACTGCACATTAAAAGGGAAACACATGAACACATAAGGCTCAAGTATACCTCCTCCAAACAAAACAATCCAATTGCACGACTAACAAATGAGTAGGGTCTGATTCTAAAAAAAATAGAGGGAAGAGGAGAGTTTTGTATTGCAGCAGGCTTGACTTATTACATGACTCAGTTAGGAAACTTCGGGCCTTCCTACTAATTGTAGCCCTTACACAAATAACAGAGGTGAGTTTGGTTTAATTTACATTGCCTAAGCATTCAAGCGGGGCCCTATAGTCATAATCTACTTAATTCAGAATGATGAAATAATAAAACTCAAAACGAATTGTTCGAAATCCTATAGGCATGCTTGCAAAACCTCGTTAAGTAAGGGAATCAGAGTATTAAAAAAGAGATCAGAATGGACAAAATTAAATTAGACTGGTTACAAATTCTGCACGTGATAGTATCTACTATTATTGATTTTAATCCCTAGGAGCATGATATCAAACATTGACTGTGAACTAAGAGAATTAGATTTATTTAGGAATCCCTATAGGCATGATTTCTATACGTTAATGATTTTAACACGTTACTAGATTATAACCACTTGGGCCCTAAAACATGATATCTAAATGTGCAGAATTTTAGATAATCCCTATAGGCAGGTTGTCTAGATGTGAAGTTAAACATTCAGAATAAATCTCTATAGGCATGATGTCTAAGGTGCATAATTAAAATACCCTATATATATGGCTTCTAAATGCAATTTGAATATGCAGAAATTTAAAATATCCTATAGGCATGGTTTCTACCCTTAACATGTATAAATACCCAAACCTTTTCACTAGCTGCCCAAAATGTTCATTACAAATTATGACAAACCAGGAATGTTAAATTGCATCAAAATACATAAAAATACAACTAGAGGAGGCCCGATTCTTTGTTCCTCCGTAAGCTATGGAATTACTGCCTTAAGATGCCATTGCTTCAAAGACTTCCATAAACTTGAGTGTGTCAAAGTTCCCTAAAGGCCTCAATAGGACCCCAGGCAGTGGTCACGCCCAAATTACATCACCAGAATAGGGACAGGAGTAGTGTGGAAATACCATCCCTCATGTGTCCAACTTCAAAGGGAGCTCATGGGTCCCAAGGTAAGGCTCGCATGAGGGGCAAAACTTAAGTCTAAGAAGAGAGTGAAAGTGCAGAAACTGAGTTTTAAAAGCTGAGGAAACAGAGAAGAGGAAAAGGGTGATGGGAGACAACTATTAACACTTTGAAGAGTTGATAATTTCACACGAAGGGGGCAGGGAGTTGGGAATCCCTTGCAAGGAGCCTATATACTTTGGCATGAGTTAATTCTGGGCATGCAGAGAAATAGGGAGTGCTGTCATGATTGTAAAATCAACCAAAACACACACATATAAGGGTAACATAGAGGTTGTGATCCTGGCAGGACCAAGTTTGGATCATGCTTAGCAATATTCGATGTTTTCATGCCCCAAACAAACCATAAGTATTAAACACATTGGTATAGGGATTTAGGATTCATAATACATTGATTCATAACAGGAGAAAGAAATTACAACATGCGAAATAAAGGTACTGCATTAGATACAAGCACTAGGCAGACAAGTATGCAAGAACATTAAGTAAACATGTTGTTGCTGATGCTGAAAACTTAATTAGAACATATCAGTCAAAGAAGCAAAGTGTAGTAAAGAAAATTAGCATGACTTTGAAATATAGCCTTATCTTTCAGCCAGCAAAACAGGCCATAATACAAGTAGTAAAGCGAGAGAGAGTGTTTGAGTGTAAGTGTGAGTTCAGAACTAAAATTGTTCGTGTCCTTTAAAGACTTAGGGTATTTATCATTGAAAGTAGTTAGTGAAATAAGGTAAAAAAAATTATAGTAGTATATTAATTCAGAATCAAGGAAGTACTCCCTTAAGTTAAGGGAATCAAGATCAAACGGAAAGATTCAGTACCATTTAAAGCAATAAGAAAAATCAGTGCATGATTAAATAAGGAAGGAGTCAAAGTTTAGTAGGCATAGAGTAGTCAATAAGGACCAAATTCAGAAGAAAAAAACCCAAATAAGGGAAAGCTCAGTAAAACAGGGTACCATAGCAGATAAGGTAATGAAATCAGTTAATTTAAACAGACGAGTAGAATTCTAGGGCTTTGAAGGAAACTCTTTCAATTGCCAACAATTTAGGAAAAAATCAGAATCAATCATGGGAAGTCACAGTTCTGTATTTTCAACATATGAATAGAGGCGAATGAACAAGAGTAGCAAGAAAAGTTAGCCGTATAGACAGGAAGAAACGAGAGATGAGCAAACACAATTATTTAGTGGTGGTATAAGTAGGCTAAGATTCAGCAGAACATATTCGAAGGCTAGTGACCACGAGACATTAACAAGAATCAGGTAAACATGCAAGCACACAGAACTAAGGCAAAGAAAGTCAGGCTAACACACATAACCAAAGTAAAGAAATCTTGCCAACACACAGAACCAAAGTAAAGAAAATCTTTAGAAATTAGGTCTTTTAGGAAAGTCAAGTTAAAAATTAGTAGGAGCATGAAATCGGTCAAATTAAACAAGGAAAAGGGTTTTAATCATAAAGAAATTGGTTAAAACATGCGTAGAAGAACTCCGAGAAACCCTAGTTTTTCAAAGAAAGTAAAAACGGTTCAGAGTAGACGATCTTCCAAAAGAAGCTCGAGAATAAGCAGATCATAGAAGGAAACATGCTTAAAGCATGAAAATAACATCGTTATGAGAGATTCAGGAGAGAGTTAGGGTTTCAAAAGGACACCCAAATTGAAAGAACCTGTTGTAACTTCACAAATCGTAACACATATGGTGTGATTTTTCCCAAAATTACATTAGAGAAGCCTCGAACAAAAGAATCAAAAATCCTAGGTCCAAATCGATATGACCCAGGACCCTTGAGGACCTCAGAGATGTTGAGAAAGGCGATAAGGGACCCATTGGAGGCTTGGGGTTGAAAGGATGTAGCCGGATATGGTCGGAGAAGGAGGTGATTGACGGAGTGTAGGGTTATGTTTGCGAGAGGAGAGAGGATGAGAGTATCTGAAGGCGACACCTTAGGAAAATGGCTTTAGGTTGGGGGTCGTATGAATTAAAATGGAAAGAACAAATTCTAGCCTTTGATCTTTTAGATTAAAGGTCCTAATCTGATGGGTTTTTTGGGTCGGGTAGGTGTGTATAGGGTCTCAGTCACGGATTGGGTTATAGGAATAAAAAATTGGGCTGGGAATTGGTCCGATTTTGGCCACAATTGAAAGCCAAATTTGGCTATAACTTAATTAGCCAATTTTCCCCTATTTAATATATAAAAAATATAAATTGATTTCTTGAAATAAATTAAAGGTACCAGAATAACTTATAATACATAGTTAACTATTTAAAAATATCAGACCCAATTTTTATAACTGTAAACATAATTAATCCAAAAAGAAGCTAATATTGTAATTACATACAATTTATCTTTAAAATATAAATGACACTTGTAAAAATATGAAAAAATTATTAGCCACGTTTTATTATAAATATGAAAATCTAATAAATGAATCAACAAAATAATAATTTTGGGAATAATTATTGGATTTTTAGGGATAAAACAGGGCAATAAATTGATTTAAAAATTATTAAAAATTAAAGGAAAATAAATAAACATTTTGACATACGTATATATGCATGCAAATATTATTTTGAAAGTATTTCACATATTGAAAAATATATAGGGAAATATTGGGTATCAACAATTGCTGGTTTTAACTCCTATGAACATGATATCTAGTGTACTGATTTTAATTTTTTGAACATGGTACTAATTTATAGCCGTTTAAATCCTAGATCATGATGTCTAAGCGATAACAAGCGTGTAGAATTTAAAAAGGAGTTATGTAGGTAGGTTATCTAGGCGTGAAGAGGAACATGCAGAATTTTAAATAAAATAAATATCTATAGGCATGGTGTCTAAGGTGCATAATTGAACACGCAGAGTTCAAAGTAGTCCTATAGGCATATTTTCTAAATGGAGTTTCGATATGCAGAATCAAAATACTCTATAGGCATGGTTTCTACATATAATTTGAGTATGCAGAATCAAAATATCCTATAGTCATATTTTGTACATGTAGTTTGAGTATGCAGAATCAAGATATCCTATAGGCATATTTTCTACCCCTGACATGCATAATTACCCACCCCTTTTCACTATCCATCCCCGCTGTTTATTAAAAATTATTACAAACCAGAAGTATTAAATTACATCAGAAAAATACATAAAAATACAACCAGAGGAAGACTGATTCTAGGTTCCTCCCTGAGCTATGGAATAAACTGTCTTAAGAAGCCATTGCTTCAAAGCCTTTCTCAGACTTGAGTGTGTCAAAGTTCCCTAAGGGTCTCAGAGGACCCCGGGCAGTGCTCACACCTAAGTTGCATGAATCGGAATAGAGATAAGTGTAGTATGGAAAAGGCCAGCCTTTATGTGTCCAAGTTCAGAGGGAACTCATGGATCCCAAGGCAAGACTCAGACAAGATGGGCATAACTTAAATCTAAGAGAAGAGTGGAAGTTCAGGAAGAGAGATTTAAAACTGAATGGAAAATAAAGAGGGATAAGGGTGATTGGTAAGTAGTACTTAGTAAAAATTCAGAGTCGATGACTTCATACAAGGGGGTCAGGGGGATGGGGATTCATTGCAAAGAGCATGTTATCACGACCTAAAATCCACTAAGGGTCGTGATGGCGTCGGACACTGTTGCCAGGAAAGCCAACCAGATTACTTGATGAGGTTCTCATTTTAATAATCTTAAAAACTAAGATTTTTCTTCAATATTTATAAATAAAAAGATAACCGCTTCAATTCCAATTAAATTATAAGCAATTAGTACAAAATATTTCAAAACCATTCCAGAACCCGGTGTCACAAGTGCATGAGAAATTTCTAAGAAAAACCAAATAAAGTACAACAGCTGTACAAAATGCAATTGGATAGAAAATAAATAGAATCTTGAGAGAGACTACACTAGCTGCAGGTTGCCTCGAGGAAATACAGCTCACCTAGTCTCTCTGTCAACCATGCTGCTACGCCCACTAGGCCACTAGAGGTGCATATGCCTGTGCAACAAAAATACATAGAAGTGTAGTATTAGTACGAAAATAATGTGTACACAATAAGTATCCCATCTAATCTCGAAGAAGTAGAGACGAGGGGTCGACTTTAACACTTGCTAGAGGTCCAATAATGATAGATTATAAATGCGAATAAACATGGATTTATTAAAAATAACAGTAATTTCAAGTAAGTCACGAACATGTGAAAGTTCCTTTTTTATAGTAGAGGTCTCTGGGTTCATAACCCATTAGTTTCCAATTATCTCAAGTCGGGGAGAGCAAATATCAATCTCAAATAATCTCAAGGCAAGCAATACAAGCATGCGCAAATCATGTCGATGTGTATGGCCCAATCCAATAGAAAATAAACTATGCACTGCCGAGGGTCAAACATAGTGAACCATAGATGCATCTATTACCCCGCTCGTAAATTATACATGCGACGCGGTCAAATATAAACAAACACAATAATCAGTCAATTAAGAATCATCAGGGAAAATCAAGCGGAAGACTTATACAAATGCTCTCTTCTCTCTCCTAGAAAACCCTAAACTTGACGCCTAAACTTAGCTTCCATGGCTGCTCCGGCCATTGATCAACCTTTAATGGAAGTTGGCAGTTGTCTTCTCCACCAGTAACAACTCCCCAACTAACTATAATCCCAAATCCAATCCAAAACTATGCAAACCTGCTCAAACCTAGTGCATTAAATGCTCCATGTAGCTTGCGACTAACGTAGCCCTAAATCCAATTGAGTATCTTCATGGAGAACCAATCATGAAATGGAAAAAGCAAGAAGTAAGGAAATCTATTAAACAACAAGGATTGAATTTGGTAGTCTTGGGTAAGTTTTTGTATGGCAGGCCTGGGATTCATGAGTTACATAACGTTTTGCCCATAAAATGTGAATTAAAAAGTCCATGTTCAGTTGGTCTTATTGGGGACAGTCATATTTTGATCAATCTCTCATTGATGGAGGATTATATTCATCTATTATCCAAGCCTGCGTATTATTTGAGAATTCAAAATGAGATGTGGCAGATGAGGTGAACCAAGTGGAATCCAAGGTGGAAAGTTGATGAAGAACCACCTATTACTATACCATGGATATCTTTTCAAGACTTGCCTCCTAATTTCTTTGGAAGGGAGTTTATATTTTCTTTAGCTAGGGCAGTAGGGAGGCCATTATATGTTGATTTGGCTACTCAAAATGGTACAAGGCCAAGCTGTACTAAGGTGAAGGTTGAGGTGAATTTGTTAGCGAATTTACCTAAAAGGATCAAGATAGTTGAAGAAGAAGATGAAACTGGGCTGGAGGAGTTCAAGTGGATCAAAATTAGGTATGATTATATGCCTAAGTATTGTAAAACTTGTAAAAGATTAATCCGGCATTGAGGAAGTTTGAAGTACAAGCTAATGATGTAAAGAATGAGCAAAGTATTGTTGGTACTGCTGCCAATAGTACAAAGGTGTTAACGAGTGGTAAAATATTAGGGAAACCTATTACCAACCCATCTAAGCAGGAGTGGAGGCAAGCTAGAAAGAATAAATATCAAAGGGACAATATGGGTTATTTTATTGAGTAGCCAAAAGAAAAAGAAGACAACAAGGGGAAAGGAAAACTTAAGGAGGAGGCAGTGATGTCCAAGAAAAAATTTGAAGCTTTAGAAGTATAGGAAGATGCTAAACCAATTTTGAGAATTGCAGATGGAAAGGTAGATAGTAAGGACAAGAATGAAAGGAAAGATCAAGGAGGTAAAGGAACCAGCAAGGTGCAGCAGCAGGAAAATAAGAAGAAAGAAAGAGATCAATCTCCTAATCCTACTCCTAATAGGACTAGGGGAGGTGATTCAAGGTAGCTGTCTGGTAAGGAAGGTAGAACTTACACCTTAAAGAAGGAAGAATTTGATGCAAGAAGAGTAAAAAAGGAAGTTGTGGAAAAGGTAAATAAGGAAGGGGGAGGAATTTCTACAAAAGGAAAAGTTGAATCCTACTTCATGAGGGGTTCAATCTTCATTAATGGGAGCTCTTGTTCCATCGAATGCTCCCATTCCTATTGAATCCAGGATCGATGTTGATGCTAAAAAGGAAAATACTATCGATTGGGTGCATAGGACGTTTGGGACAAATAAGGAGTAATTAAGACAATGTAATGTAACTACTAATCAGTCATGTCAAGAAATTCCATCCCAAACGTATGATGATGCTGGGCTATTGGAGGATGGGAATAAAGTTAGTTCAAGAAAGGTGTTATGGAGTGATGAGGTAGGGGTAATGGAAGCTAAAATGGGATCAAAAGTCCCAACTGAAGGCAAGGAAAATAGAGGCAATATGCAGCTACAAAAAACTGTCAAATTAGATAATGCTACAGTAAACCCTAGCAGTTCCTGTAGGGGATCAGGTCAATGTCTCAGTTGCAGGGGATCATGGTAAACATATAGATGCAGGAAAAAAGGACTTCTCACACTGCACCATTAGCCAAAGATCAGGCCAGTGGAACAATAAAATCTGGTTTTCCTAGGGAGATTTTGGCCTATGTAGATGGGGTTCCAATATATGAATTTATGAATGAATATGTTAAGAATGTTATTAAGGATTTTGTAAAGGATACACTGTGCCAAAATCGACAAACAGACAATGGGAAGGGGTCTGATCTCAATGGAATAGTAACACAGGCAGTTTCTGCCAGTTTTGCTACAGTAAACCCTAATTTGAGTTCTGTGTATGAGCTTCAATTTAAAATGATGCAGGAGAAGCTAGGAGATATGGTTAGCAATTCTAACCATTATGAAGCAACATTAACACCCCATGAACTAGGTGAACAAGCCATAGTTTCTGGAGAAAGTGAAGCATTGCCAATAACATGTTCATCTGGAACTGGATCCCCCTTACAGATCAAAGTTAATGTGCCATTGAAATAACCTAATCAGGTACTACATGACCTCATTACATATCAGGGGTTGCATTTAGACATTAGGAATTCTTTGGTGGAGCAGAAACATCTATTTGAAGAGGAAGATGATGATGAGACTACGGTAGAGAATTTTAAAGGTGTGATGAGGTAATGGGATGTAACTCCTACAGCAACTAATAGAAGTGGGAAGAAAGGAAAGAAAAGTCAACTTAAAGAGTCATTACTACTTACAAGAATCTTGCCTAGAAGGGCAGCCTCTGAAGCCTCAAGATGATGATTAAAACACTCATATGGAATATAAGGTCTGATAAAACTCAACAAGCCTTTCAGAGAGTGATCAATATGCAAAAGGAACATGTTTTTTCATTGTAGCACTCATGGTGCCTAAACATAAGAAGAAATTTCTTGACAAATATAGAAGAAGATTAGGTATGGAAGCTGCAATCTCTAATGTAAATGGCAAATTTTGGTTATTTTTTTATTCTGTTGTGGAATGGGATCTCTTGATTGACACTTAGCAACAAATGACCATCAGAGTGTATCATCAGGATCTTGGTAAATACATTATGATGACATTTGTATATGCTAAGTGCAGTGCATTAGAGAGGCTAGAATTATGGGACAATCTATACTATTTGGCTAGTGATATGGAGCTGCCATGGCTAGTAGGGGGTGATTTCAATGTAGTGTTGGGAGAGAAAGGGAACATAGGTGGCATACCAGTGTACCCTCCATAGTATGAAGATTTTACATTCTCTGTCAACTCTTGTGACTTGTTTGATCTTGGCTACAAGGGTAGCCTTTTCACATGGTGGAATGGGAGGCCAAATGAAGAGTGTATCTTTAAAAGACTTGAGAGAATCCTTGTGAACATGCCCTTTCAATCCTTATTTCCTACAATAGAGGTTGAGCACCTCATTAGAAGAGGATCTGATCATGCACCACTTTTGATGGGCTGTGGAGAGGAAGCTATGAAATTTGTTAAACCATTCAAGTTCTTAATCTGGGAAAAACATGAAACCTTCTTAGATGTGGTGAAGTAGAATTGGATGGCTGACTTTATAGGGGACCCTTTCTTGATGTTCAAGCAGAAATTGAAGAGGGTTAATGTTGCTCTTTCAAAATTGAGTAAATTAACCTATGGGAATATCTTCAAGCAGCTAGCAATTAGGGAGGATGTGGTAAGGAATAAGGAGATGATTTTTGAAGAAGATCCTTCATTAGAGAATATAATAGTAATTCAACAAGCTCAAGCTGAGTTGAAGAAGTACTTGAGCATTGAGGAGCAATATTGAAAACAAAAGATAGGTATGACTTGGTTTGAAGGAGACAGAAATACAAGGTTCTTCCATAATTGTGTCAATGGGAAGAGGCAAAAGTTACAATTAAAAAGGATCCCAAATAGTGATGGCTCATGGACTAAAGATCAAGACAAGTTATCTGAGGCTGCAGTGGAGTTTTTCCATAATCAGTTCACTAAGGAGGGGGGATCTTACAAGCTTTGATTTGTTAAATAATGTACCTACACTGGTGACAAGGGAGTAGAACCTGGAATTATGTGGATTGCCTACTATGGAGGAGGTGAAGGCTGCTGTTTTTGCATTGAGTAGTGAAAGTGCAAGTGGTCCAGATGGTTTTTCAGGTTTGTTCTTTCAAGCATGCTAGGATATTTTGGGGAAAGATATTCACACATTGTTAGTTGTGTTTTTTAGGACAGTACATTGCCTAAATCAATAACACATACTGACCTTATTTTATTTCCTAAAAAGCCACAAGTTCAAACATTCTCTGACCTTAGACCTATCAGCTTGAGTAATTTTATTAACAAGGTATTCTCAAGGGTGGTGCATGATAGACTAGAAAAGATACTGCCTTATTTGATCTCAAAAAATCAATCTGGTTTTGTCTAGGGAAGGAGTACCTTTTAGAATATATTGTTGACTCAAGAGATTGTTACTGATATAAGATTGAGAGGTAAGCCAACCAATGTTGTGATCAAATTAGATATGGCTAAGGCATATGATAGGGTGTCTTGGAAGTATTTGATGCATGTATTGAGGAGAATGGGGTTTGTAGAATGCTTTATAAATATGGTTTGGAATCTCATTACTAACAATTGGTATTCCATTATGGTTAATGGATAAGCTTCTGGATTTTTTCATTCAATAAGGGGTGTGAAGCAAGGTGACCCTCTTGTGAGCACGTGATTTTTACCCCAAGTAAATGAATTCCAAAATCAAAATGAAATAATTTTTGTTTGCAATTGCGTGATTTGTGTGAAATACCAGTGTTTGTTAATTGGTTGAAATAAAATTCGAATGAAGATACAAAAAGGAATTAATTAGAAAATGTCATAAAAATTGTAGAAAAAATGTTAGGAAATTTGGAAAATAAAGCAAAAATACAAAAATATCAGAAAATGCAGAAAATAATAAAATAAATACAATTGAAAATAAAAAAATAAAAAAAACACCAAAATATAAATACAATAGAAATTTGGGCCAAACACAAGAAATACATATCAGGCCAATACAGACCAGCCCCAGTCTTTTTGGTCCGGTCTGCCCGACCAGTCTCCCAAACCAAACGACGTCGCCTAAGAGAATTAATCACAACCGTCCGTCTCGCTTGATCAAACGGACGAGGCTAAGGTATTACTTAACCAAACGACGTCGCCGAAGGAATTAGATCTCAGCCATCTATCTCATCTGATCCAACGGCTTGAAACTCAAAAGACATTTTACATATGTCTGAACGTATATGTCATATGTATAGAACATATAGAGACATATAGGTCTCCTTCCTCGTATCTCCTCGCCGGACTGGCTCGCCGCCGGGCGACGCTATTAATTCCTTTGCCCTCCCAAATAACACCATAGAAAGCCCTCACCGTCCTCTATCCACTCCCATAAGCCCTTTCCTTCGAATCATCCCCTAGGTCCTCGAATATATCATTTTGTGTCGCCGGAACCCTACTCCGGCGAACACTAAGTATGCCAAACTAACCCATTTTTACACCATAGCTTCGTCTCAACCCCCTCTACACTAATATAGTAGTATCTTGGCTCAAATATAGCCAGAACTACTCGAATAATGGTTTTAAAATTTTCTGCCTTCGAAGGTTCATTACAATCCTTTTGATTTCTGACCTGAGCATACCTGTCCATGTGTGTTCCTCTAGAAAACACATGGCTAGGTATGTTTCGGGTCAAGAATCTTGGAGGATTCTGTCAAAACCAGTAGTTCGAGGCCATGCGTAAAAGCAGTAAGTCTTTTGTTTTAATTTACATAATTTTTCTTTTCCCCTGTTACTTCTTTTCTTCTAATTCATCCTATTTCTTTATTGTTAGTATGCTGTTATAATTAAACCACAACAGATGCTATTTTATTTCTTGGCTTAGTTTAGTTATAATTTATTAAGTTGTTACTAGCTTTAGCCTTCATAATCAATTAGTCGCATAGGTTAATGTTACCCAGTAGTCATCTCTGTGACTCTGAGCCTACATGAAATTTTTCTTTGCTTTTGAAAAAAAAAAAAATCTCGACCAGTTAAAGGTTGGTTTAATCCTTAGTCGTTTGGTTATAGCTGAAGCTTAGTGAAGATGTTAATTTCAGTATAGGAAGAAAATCAGTAATGTTAGTTTATAATATTCAAAACAACTGGTTGTTAGTTAATCACTAGTAAATGGGCTGGGGGTAGGATAATAATTTCAGAGTTCACACAGGGGTAATAAGGGTAGTTTGGGGCAGTTCATAAGTAAAGAACCTGTTAGAATGGAAATTCACCAGAACATTTTAGAATATTCTAGAATAGGACTCTAGTGTACATTTCAGGAAACTTAGGGGTTTACTTGGGTCACAAGTCAGAAAACAAAAGACTGAATAAGTAAATAAAATAGGGACTAAAGAGTGAACAAAAAATCTGAGGGCTGCCCTCATTTTACCTATAAAAGGGCATGCCCTTGCCTTCATTAAGAAGGTTCTGAACTCCAAAAATTCCCAAAGTCATTCTCCACAGATTTGAGCTTTCATTTGAGTTTCAAATCAGTAGAAAGTTCAGATTCTCTTCTAAAATCTTAGGTCCCTACTAAAAAAAAACAATCAGAAATCATTAGAAACCAAAAACAGACCACTGTCCCATTAGAATTTCGATTATTAGTGCTCAATAAGTGTTTGTTAAATTTCGAGTAAATCTAATCCTGGGAGCTGGTAATCGAGTTAAGTCACTGCTGTGTTGCTGTATCTTTAAAAGCTGGATTATTGTTGAAGGATTTTGGGTTAAAATGATCCTGATTACTGTGGTTGTCACCCATATTTGGTGCTGTTAATCGTTGCCACTGACCTCTTCATTTTCTGCTTGTTTAACAACTTCCAGGTACATTTTTAAAGCTTTCAAGTGCTGTGATAAAGAAGGATATTTGTATAAGTCTCTTTTGTTGAAGGAATGTAATAGATAAATCATGTATGTTAATGTTCTGTTAGTGATTGCTCTCTATATAACTGATCTATGACTTGTAATAAATAATGGATAGTTGTTCAATCTGGTTTGATAGCATTATACCGGCTATGATGAACACTCTGTTTTTGTATTGCTTAGATTTCTATACCTGCTAAGATTTTGTAGTAACAACTGCTTTATCTGAAGTAATAATATTTTATAATTAGTTATAGACATTTCTGAAATTGATTGTGAATATGAGTGAATCCATAAGGCAGGGGTTTGGAATTGGTATAGAAACATTACTTATTCCTTCCAAAAGCTGGATTATAGAAGTTGTTGAACAAATCTATGAATAATCGTGGCAAGGATTATTGTTCGAAATTTCAGTGTTGGCATTACTATTTCTGCATTTAGTCATAAGGATTAATAGGTTTTAAAAGCTAAGTGGTTACGATTTTGAAAAGCCAAAGTGGCCATACTTGCAATGGGATAAAAGTGGTTAAAATCATTTCTCTATGTTAACAAGACTTATTTCTATCCGATTGTTCACCTGATTATTGGAAATAAGAGGCGTAGGAATTGATTTTATGTATGTTAGACAATTTCAATTGTCGTGGTATGACCTTCTCTGCATATTAGTTCAAATTGTTAGTTTTATAAAGAATTTGAGGTGCGACATGTCAAACAAAAATGTTAATTACACGACCCTCATTTAATTAATTCCATGCTGATCCTTAGATTCCGAGGCGTGCCATTTAGAAAATTCCATGGCCCTCGCAAACTACAAATATGAAATTGCTTTAGGCGATAGTTTAATTAAATCACCTTCTTAAAACTCGAGTGCACATTTATGTGACCAAAATCCAAATCCCGGAGAAATCAAAATGTGTTAATGATCACGTGTACCCTGGTGGTAACGAGATTAAAAATACGTTTTTATGATGTTGCAATTCTTAAAATAAACCAATAAAAATTGAAATGGCTAAAATTCGGAGATGAGCCTCGCTAAACCCAAAAATAATTGCGGGGCCCTCGATAATTGAATATCAAAAATAGTTAGAATTTGGAGGGGCTATTTTAGCAAATTTCAATGGCCTCTCCCAAATATCACCACGATAAAACCTTTAGGCACGATTTTAATTAAAATTATTTCCTTAAATACGGGTGGGCATTGATTGCAACCCAAATCCAAATCTCGACAAAGTCGAAGTGCGTTAGCGAAAACGAGTGCCTTGATGGCAACGGGGTCGAAAACGCACTTTCACGATGTCGCAAGTCTTTTCGAATAAATAAAAATTAAGAAGTTTATAAATAAAAGCACATAATTAGCATGTAATGAAATCAGATAAAATCAAAATACAACAGTTGAAGCGACCGTGCTAGAACNAGAAACACTCTTTTATTATACCCTTCGCGGGGCGTGAGCGCCGTAAAAAAGAGGTGTGACAGCTCTGGCGACTCCACTAGGGATCGAACCCAGAATCTCTGGTTCAGGGTTCAGAATTCGAGCTTAGATAAATTGCTGTATTTTGTTATATCTGATTTTCCTACATGCTTCATGCTAAATGTGCTAATTGTTACCGCTTTGATATTATCTGAATTTTAATAAACTGTGCTGATACCCTTCTCTCTTTACCTCCGTGGATGTGCTTACTGGTTGAGACTCCCTATTCTGTTAGTGTTTTACCTTAAAATAATAAAGAGACCGGATAAGTTACTAAGCCGCCAGACCCCGCGGGTCACCGATAAGTTGCCCCCTCCTCGGTTCGAGTTGTCCGCTCGGATACACTGTCTAGAACACTG